>JAAVUA010000178.1:0-214063 GCA_014898875.1 Fusarium miscanthi
GTATTGGAAGAGCTAGCTAGGGGAAGCAGGGCGATGCTACGCTGCGCTAGAGACGGAGACGGCAATCGACTCGATAGACTAAATGTGGGCAAATTTAGTCCGGATTTCCATCGAGTCTGCCTTGAAGCTTCTTTGCTGGTCCATGGCTTGATCTCGGCGACCTGGTTGGCTTGCTCGTTTAGTGTCCACTACAGGGAGTGAAGTGCCAACTTTCAAAGGAGCCTACAGCCTACCTCTCTGTCTGGTCTCCTCTATCAGAGTTGTTGGCTTTCCGGACGGTTAGAATGGCATCTGCTCTGCGAATAGCGCCAGCCTCTGATGGCTTTCTTTCTGTTCTATTTTACTCCCGCCCTTCTGGTGACTTGGCTGCGCCTAGTCGTTCATCGTCTCGTTGTCTCTCCACCGTTGATGTTACGTGACGAACGGTTCAGGGCTGATAAAACCCAATACGCTCACATTCCAAACCAAGCCGTATCTGGTATTCGATACGTTACTGCTTCATAGCACGGCGCAGTATTGGTGTAGTATAGCATATGCCATGTTCTGGTATAGCATGAGAAGACACAGCATATGCTCAATCCCTTCTCATGCCTCCTTGAGCCCCGATCTGTAACTCAGCGAATCCCGCTCTTTTGACGAGACACCGTATGTGGGATGGCAGCACTCCCCTCCTTGTTCCATAGCTAGGTTGCTGTGCATACAGGCAGACATCCAGATATTTGGATTCATCATTGTGAATTTGGCTAACCATAGCATCATGATAGTGATAGCAAATCTGCTCACAAATGGATAACGGATTTGTCAGTATCCTGGTAATTTGCTCTATTCGTCCGAATGGACGGAATCGGACATGGCCAGCGGAGTTTATTATAAATCTTTGAGGCAGGTAGGTTTTGGAATGATCGCCCTCCAGCACGGGCCGTACTGTACCAAAGGAGACAGTTTCAAGTGTATTGGTGGAGAGTTTGTAGCGGCCAACAGTCAGTGCATCTCTCATTTTGCCGTCATAAATTCGATAAGTACAAATTGAGGCAATTCATAACTGTCTCGCCTTTCGCTTTTAAAAGTCGCGATGTCAAATTACGGCCCTGGACTCGAGAATGAGTGAACGAAATGCTTGGCACAAGGATGGATTTCGATGCCCCGTAGCATCGCAAATTGGTCCAGTGAAAGAGGAACGAGTGCGAGCTCCAGTGGAGTCAGGCTTGAGTGGAAGGTTGAAAAGGCGGAGGTACGTACCCTGAGCTACCCTGACCTTGTCTGCAGAGTGCATTGGATTGGGGCTCAGAGGGTGATGAGCACCAGCCCTGTGAGGCCAGCGCCAGACAGAGACGGCAACAGACACAGTGACAGAGAGACAGACAGACAGAGGCGAAAGAGCCCCCGCAAGCAACTAAACTAAACTACACCCCTCTTCTTGGTCTGGTGCCAGGCCCAGGTAAGGTACTTAGCCAGGGACCTTTTTCTGCTTGTGTGTGGCCGTGCCGTCTTGGGTGCTGGGTACTAACTTAGGTGCATGCTAGTGCTAGGGGAGAGGTGTGCGAGGTGGAAAGTGGAGGAGCGGAGCCATGGGATGTCTGTGTGTGATGGAGGGGGTAGGTGGTGGAACAGGCGTGTGCTCAACTCCACACTGCAGATTGATCAAAGAGACGCAGAGAGAGACAGAGAGAGAGAGAGGAAAGCGCAGCAGGGCAAGGCAATATCCAGCGCTGGATTAGCTACCCCCTCATGGGTACAGTACAGTAGGTACCCATAAGGCAAGGTAAGGAAGGTGTAGGCACACGCCTCACACGCCCCTGCCCTTGTAGGGTCCCTTCCTTTCAGTCGTCACTCACTCACGTCCTTGGGTCTTTCCGTTATGCCATGCCTGCTCCGCGCAGCTTTGGGGACATTTATTTAATATACAGCCTCTTCCCCCTCACCAACCGTCTTGCTCTCCATCTATCTCCGAGTTCATCAACAGATTCAGCTTCAAGTAGCTTCTGATCTTCTTGATCATCCTCATCTTGCAATCATATATACTTATATACCCACTACCACCACCACCACACTCACCTCAAGCAACTCATCACCTCGCCTTGACCATCATAGCCTCTCAGTTCGTTTGGATATAAAGACAGACACAAGAGGACAGACAGACACAGGAAACAATTGAGAAGAAACCAACTCTCCCAATCTTGCTTTGGACCATATAGAGCTTCGTCGTTACAAAATCGACGGTTACAATTCTCAGCTACAAGCAACCCCACACTCAAACCTATACCAACTTCACAATGTCCATGTTTATGACACAACCCGCCTACGCCTACGCGGCAGCTCCTCCACCTCCCAGACAATACTCGGGAACAAGCAGTGCTTTCAGTGCTTCTGCCAACCCCGATGAGGACTGGACCAAGATCTCTGACCTTGCTGAGCGCCGAAGAATACAGAACCGCATTGCTCAGCGCAACTACCGTATGTGGAGTCTGCTTGACTCTAGATTCACTCTAGAGCCTCATGAGCTGTTTTTGCAGAACTGACAGTCCCTTTCAGGCAAGAAGCTTAAGCGACGTCTTGAAGACCTCGAGCGCCGTGCTGGTTCTTCTGACGATGCCGAGTCCGACAAGCAGCCACAGAAGCCTACCAAGTCGAAGCGATCCCCCTCCGCACCCAAGTCTCAAAAATCGCAATCCGGAGCCCCCAGCAAGTCTGTTGCCTCACAGGGCCAGTTCACTCCTCCCATGGAGACTACCGACGAGCTTTTCTTCTCCGGCACCTACGACGACCGAGCTCGCTCAGGCAGCCCTCCTCAGTTCACATACTCAACATACCCTGCTCCCGATGAGATCCTCCTCGCACCCTACGGTTCCACTCAGTCATACCCAGCCATCACAACCGCTGATGCCTACCCCAACTACATGACAGCGTCTACAGTGCCCATGACACTTCCTTCCATGACTCACTTTAGCGATGCCATTAAGCGGGAGACGTACCCTAGTGACGACGGACTCACTCCTTACATGACCTACGGTTACATGCCTCCCATGGACTTCAACTCTGGTAGCCCATACGAACAGTCCAACCCTCATGTGAGTCACGCCAGTCAAACGCCCCGTGGGGTTGTACGAGATCCACGTTGCTGATGGGGTTCGCAGACTCCTCCGCTGTCACATTCTTTCGACCACTCTGCCAATTGCTCAGAGGCTGGCTTCGACTACCCTGCTACGCCTCTGTCAATGCCTGGCTCGCCTGGTCTGATCCAGCACCAATAGGGAAGCTGGCATGAACGGGAGAAAGAAACATAGCGGAATTTGAGATTTTGGGTTAGGCGTTGGAAATGAGCCCTACGAGGCATAGCATGGCGGGTTTTGATATTTTGAACACTTTCACACTCCACACTATTCACTTCTTTTGGTACTGGCAAAGGTATCTATGTCACAGGCGAGAGGATGTTTACTCGTTTGCATTCGTTTTATGTACACAGGGTCGAAGCGCTCGACCATGTGGTTTCTGTAACGGCTGCAAGATGCACGGACGAATTGCTTTTTGGAATGGCGAAGGAAAAGAAGACAAGTGAGGCGTTTTGGGAATGCATACGGCATGCGCTTGTATGCATCCGAATGTATATTGGACAGACACTGGATTGGATTGGCAAAGGTTGAAAGCAGGCAAGGAGGCAAACAAACAAACAACAAAGATGGCTGCTGGCGGGGTCGGGAGACCTTGGCTTGGCCACTTGCAGTCTTGTTGGTGTTGGTTGAACAGATATCTTGAGCCACAGAGACAAATTAGATGATGAAATGTGCATAGCGCTTTGTACTTGACTGCATTGAAGTGAAGTGAAGTGAAGTGGAGTGAACTGTACGAATTATGAGCTGGCTGTGTTTCATAATGATTGTGATATGATGAAAGCGGCCCAATGATTTAGGACTGACGAGTGAGTCTAGTCTAGATAATGGATGAATGAGGCTGGCTGAACTAGAACAGAGTTAGCATGGCATGGCATGGCATGATATGATAGAGCTTGACCTCCCTTGTGAAGACCAAGGTCAAGGTTAAGGGATATGCAGGTTGGTACCTAGGTAGTAAGTAGCGCAGCTCTGTCGTTTACCTCGTTTATTATTATCTACTCGCGTAGACAGACGGAGCTGAATAGATAGAGGCTCGGGTAATGTGCCATAGTCAGTGGATGGCTTGAGAGGGGGGCTTCAGCTCCATGTTCCATGTGCATGTGCAAGTTGAGCTAAACGACTGAGGCGGAATCCAGAACTTGCGCCTCAGAGCCTCGTCTGCTGTCTTTGTCTTTTGGGTGTCATTTGCCGTATTGGATTGCGTAGTTGCTATGTCCCCTCCCTCGCTTCCCCATATGCTACGCAGACCTTTATGCGCTATGTGACCTCTCCTGGTCCTGTCCTGACCTGACCGGTATGTGAGTGAGTGAGCGGTTGCCCGCTCGGCGGTTACCACTAACAGACCGGAGTGCCAGGGTGTGATGGAAGTATTTTGGGAATTGGATTGGATTGGGATTGGGATTTGGGAACGAGTCCGAGTCCTACCTCCACGTGCCAAGGAGGGTTGCATGGGCAAATCCGGGCGTTTTGTTGTGTTACAAGTTGGCATTATATCCGCCATGTTATTGGGCGTCTCTCTGTGTGTGCATGGCCTGGCCTCTTCGGTGCCGAAGTACGTGGTCCTGCTCCTGCCGGCTCCTACGGCTACGGATAACAAAGAGAAAATCAGGCTCGGGACCAAGATTGACGCCGGGTTCTTGGGGAGTCCTGCTCTGGGAGGATTTGGACCCTCGTCTGCTTTAGTGGCAAATGATACATACTGTTACCGGGAGTGGCGGATGAATAGGAGCGATAGGGGAGGAGGTAAATGAGAGGGGGATTGAAAAGGAAAAAAGGACAAGGACACGGAAAAGGGTGTGAGTGAGTCTGCGTGTAAAAGGTGAGTACATAGACGGCGGATATCATCTCGTCTCAGCTGTAGGCAGGCTGTGGACAAGTATGTATTGAAATATGCATGCATGCATTCAATTACCAACCTTGACTTGACGCTGCAGATCACCAGAATAGGGAGAAGACCAAAAGCAAGTTTCTGTATCAATTAGCTAAGTCAGTAGCAAGGCAGAGAGTCTGGTCCTTTTGTCTGCAGTGGACATCTCTATACTGACTGAGCTGAATTGACTTTACCAGTCCATGATGATAGGTCTGGACTCGATCTGCCACTATTCGATTCCGGGCTAGACACGATGGATCTGAACTCACGACCAAAGACTGTCATGCAATGTCAACAGCGCCTGGGCCAACACATGATGATACCGTTGTTAATTAGGCGTCTCGTTGTCCAACGTTATACTTCTGAGGTGTGAACCTTGTTTCGATCTGCCACGGCCATCGTGTAACTAATGTCCGTGCGGGCGGGACAGGAGAGGTTGGCTAATACCACTGAAAGCCTTCTTTGAGGTTTATGTTTTTATGGCGTATCTTGAATTGAAGTGTCTAAAGATGAAGATGTTTGATCATTCAAAAGTCAGTAAATAAATCAGTAGATAATGAATTAAAATCATGCTTGAGAAAGAGCTACTTTACAAGGTTTATTGAAGCTTGATTGACTGTTGTACGTAAGCATCTCAACTGCCGACTTGGCGTGGTACTACAAGCAAACTCAATTATGTCATCCATTTAAGCTTCCGCTCATACCAAAACATCAGGCATCTCATCTCACTCAATTCACTTCACTTCCTTTATTTAATTGATTGACAGACAGTGGAAAGAAAGTGAAAATGTCAAACAGCCTGCAATATATCTTTGGCGGCACCAAGTACATACCAACCAATATCTACCTACCCCAAAGACAAGCAAGCTAACATCTTCAAGGGCTTGGGACAGTGGTCTCTGGACCGCCTCAGACGACCGCGTCCGTGGCGGCTCTAGCATCTCACACCTCTACACCCACCCCACGCAGGCCAAGTTCTACGGCCATCTTGACACCAAGACTCTCGGTGGCGCTGGCTTTGCTTCGCAGCGCACAGTCGGCGACCTGGCCCTCGATCTCTCCTGCACAGAGGGCATAAAGATCTCCCTTGGCTGGGACAGCTCGGATCAGACCTTCACGCTCAATGTCAAGGACACCATCCCTGCAAAGAGGAAGGATGGGAGAGATGAGGCTGGTGTGAGCTGGGAGTACGACTTTAAGGCGCCGGAGAATGGAGGTGAGATTTTCATGAAGTGGGATGAGTTCAAGGCGACGTATCGTGGTAGAGAGGTCGAGGATCCTGAGCCGTTGAAGTTGAACGATATCAAGAGGATATCTCTAATGGCACGAAGGTAGATTCTCATGTTCTCTCTCAATTCTAAGGACAATCGTCGCTAACCTTGAATAGCTTCTTTGACAAACAGGATGGAGACTTCAAGCTCTATGTCGACTGGATTGCTGCTGTCAAGAAGGATGATAACGACAGCGATGACGATGGTGATCTCAAGAAGCATGCTCTTGAACAGCGATCTAGCCCTCGCCCTCTATGGAAGAGGCTGTTCTGCGGGTTTTTGTAATTGTACTAGATACCTTCACGTTTTGTGTCACTCACGGTGACCGGAATTTGAATACACAAAAGCATTGTATCGGGACCAGGGCTCTCTCTGCCTTCACGGTTTGTTTACTTCTATCAACATTGCCAATTCATCCCTCATGGCACTTTCCGCGATCAGACTCGATGGTTACCTGCAACTAAGAGAATCTGGCTGGATATTTCAATGGAATTCTTTTATACAATATATGAAGCGAGCTCAAGCACCTTGAAGGCCTATGGCCACAGGATATGGCGTCTCATGGACTACGACCTCCAAGTACTGCTGGTACTATATATAATATCTTTTGGCAAGATACCGGTGCTTTATTGTGCCGGTTTGAACTAGATGATAACGGTTTGGCTCGATGACTTAAGCTCAGTATTTTCTCCCAAGCACCATGGATATCAAACTTTGAACACATCTTTTATAAAGCTGCAATTCTTACAATATACACCCCTAAACCTGACCAACACCGTGTCTCTGATGCATCATCCAACGCCAAAACACCACCAAACCAGGCATGTTAAAGACTTCCATGTGCCTCCGCCCAAGTCTATCCAGCGCCTCCCCAGCCTGTAGTTAGCTAGCTATCCTTATACCTGTTACATGAACCCCCCTTAGTGACCGCCCATAGATCTTCCTTCGTATATTTAGACTGAGCCCGTTTCAAAAGTGTTGTTCCTATCCGTCTCAAGCTCGGTCGTTGAGTGGCCAAGATGCTAGATGGAAAAGCTATGTAAGAAGAACGATGCGCCATGCCTTACTGATCTGCGGCAGCTCGATAGAAGCCTCTTTACCCAGCTCCGAGGTATGTGAAACAGAATGCAAGTCCCATAACCGTCAGCGGCGTTGGAAGAGAAGTCGGCCCAGTGGCTCTGCTGGAGCTCTGGACTTCTCTCGGCGCTCCGAGCCGGAGGGGTTGCGGGTATCAACGATGCAATATGCTTTTGATCCCTTCGCTTTTCCCAGAATATCATAAAAATAAAAATTGCCCGTCCTTCATGAATCGCCGTATCAATGCACAAGGGGTATGTATTGTCACAACGGGAGGCTGAGTAGCCTTCCCGATATTAGTCTCTCCGCTCTTACATGCCGGACACACCGCCAGAGTTAGGATCCGCGACGTTGTCAGATAAGTTGATGAGCAGCTGGGCAAGGCATCTCTTGGTCGCTGCGTCATCGCGGAGAACGGAAGAGAAGGTAGCATCGCGGAGTGGCTCAGGGAGGCACTGTCGCAGAGCCTCACGAGCGCGAGCGTTGTCACTCAACCTAAATGATTATCGATTAGAGCATGGACGGCAGGGTAGACATGTGCTTAACTCACCGAAGGAAGCACCTGACGACGTGCTTGAGGAGGCGAGCGGTCTGTGATTCGACAAGCTGAGCAACCATGTTGCTAAGGACCGTGCCAACTGCGTAGAAACGCTCATATGTAGCACAGATGTAGTTGAGACCGTTGTCGTCCAAAAGGATCTTCTGAACGATGAAGATGGCTACGGTCTTGCTAAGTTCCGAACCTGTCTCCATGATGCGCAAGCAGAGAGGAATGATCTCTGTGGTCAAGAGAAAGTTGATGACTTCAGATGAATCATTCTTGACAAGCGCACCAATGACACCCAGGCTCGTGAGCCGGAGGTACTCGAAGGGCCGAGATTTGGAGGTGGTGTTAAGAAAGGGGTAGAGGAACAGAGGAATGTGTGCTATAGATTGTGAGCCATGTTACACCCGATTTGAGTCAAGATATACGCACCATTGAGGAACAGGGTCCTTGTGTCATTGTGAGAAGCTACGCACTGGAGGAGGGCAAGGGCATTGCACACTCTGTTTGAGGCGGCTGCAGTTAGCTGGGATGGGTTAAGAAGAGTATAAACTGAAATGATCTCTTGGAGGAGAGAGGTCATGACACCTGAGAGACACGTTAGTTGGCTTCTTCCAGCTACAGGCTTGGTAGCCCAAGACAACACAACACGTACCGAATGAATGCCACAATATGAGAGCCAACTCGGGGACCTGCTCGCGCTTTTTACTAAGTTCCAACAAAGCAGCCTCACGGGTGTTCTCGTTGAGAAGATCGGCGATGAAGGCCATGGTACGTCGGTTGTCCTCCGAGACATTGCTGTGATCGGCATCCTGACCGTGGCCGGGGATTTGACCCGCGCCAGCAAGACGATTAAAATGCTGCTGCTGCTGCTGCTGCTGCTGAACGGCGGCGGCGGCGGCTGCAGCGGCCACCTGCTGTTGCTGTTGCTGGGTATGGGCGTGATGCGCGCCAGGCTGCTGGTGCATCCAAGCCGAGTCTCCTCCCTGAGGGTTGAATTGGTGGTGTCCGTAGACGTGCGCCGCTGGCATCATGTTGGGCGTATCTTTTCTTGTTCGACGGGCTTCGGAACGGAGGTTATGGTTTTATGACTTGCAAGCCGAGCAGTACTCTTCTTCCTTAGCGATGCAAGCTTGGCTGGAGTGTCGGTCGATCGTTCGGCGCAGCGAGTCTGAATTCGGGGTTGATGAATCGAGGGCGCAAATGCGGAGGTACACGAAACACTTCCAATGGTCCAAGGGGGAATAATCGGTGAGGAAACTAAATTTTATCGGAGAAAGGACTGTATAATATCTGCTAACGTTTCTTTTCGGCTAGATTCCAATCGAGAGGGACTTTGCTTTATAGTCGGGTGATAAGGTACAGTAGCCGTGAGTAAGTGGGAGGTTCAAACCCAAGCAAGCAAGGCAAGGTGAGATCGTTTGGCGGGTTGGTTTGTGGTGGTGCTCGCAGGCGCTACTGGGGCAAAGAGCAATTCGGCTTCTGGTCATGGGATTGGTCAGCCTGCTTCTCATTATGGAGCTCAGGCTGTGATAGGTAAAACCGGCTGTGGCATCGGGACTTGACGCTTGGACCACATATAGGTATCCCTGTATGCGATGATAGCGGAAAAGTCTACATGGCCATGCAAGTGCGGGGAGGTAGCTCTCCCATGCCAACCTATCACTATAAACAATCATTGTCAGCCTTGTCCTACCAAGCCTTGTCACAGCTCGATGTGTGCCCCAAAGACTCGAGAGTTTCTGAGTAACAGTCACATTTTTCAGCGTCATTGGCAATAAAGTATACAATAGTTTGGTCAGGTAGCCAGCCTCAGTCATGTTTAGCATAAAATCTCCAATTACGTTCATTTTCTCCTAGCTCTTCTCAACTACCTCCTCTCTCTGTAAGTGCTATAATAAATCATTACCACCATGTGCTTTCTCTATGACGACCCATGCTTAGAAGTTAAAACAACGAAAAGCGCCATCGAACTATACAACCAACCCCGTGTTTAGAGCCCTCTGTCGCCTGAAAGTCCCGGCGGTAGCCAGCCATGCTTCACGTCTACGAACAACGCAACTCCTTCCCAGTGCTTGCTTCAACCAAACTCCTATGTTGCAAATTTTTTCTTAGAAAAGTGTTCAACGACTGCTTATAGCCTTAATTCTCGAAGAATATGGTCCGCCATGCTCTTGTATTGCCACGTGTTGCCTGTCAATCGCTTGAACTGAATGCCGTGCAATGTGAGTAATGGGACCTTTACGATGAAAATCTCAAACTCCAGCACCATGCTTCCTCCGAGGTCACTTTGCACTTGCGTGCTCGTTTCTCCGGGGACTCGCCTTGATGGACCCCCATTCTTGCCGGGAATACTGTCGAATGAGGTCTCGGAGTTGGAAAAGCTGCGATCTCGATCAGAGCGTCCTGGCGTTCGTGGTGTAGTAGGAGGTCGTTCTGAGTCGCGGAACTCATCCCGCTCACGCTCACGATCGTCTCCCCGCATAAGGCCACCGAAACTGAATCGTCGTCTATGTCCTGGTGTCATGCCGGGACTCGTGGGAGGGTCTTGCACCTTGTTTAGGTCAATACTGGGCGAATGTCGACAGCTGAAGCCGCCTTTGATCTCTGTATACTCCACATTTAACTGCCGCAGCACTCGCTTGATATCGGTTCGGATCGCAGGTACAGACTTGCCGGATGTCGTCGACACGCTGAAGAGTCCTTTCAGGAACACTGGCTTAGCAAGTTCTGTGTCATCTAGTCGGTCTGTGGATACACCACTCTGCTCTAGTTCTTGGTCTGTCTCTTCAGGCACATTGGCTTCTTGAGCAGCCTCTCTTCTCATACGACGCTGCTGGATACTCTCCCTCCTAGCATGGCCAATAGACTTAGCCCTCAGGCTCACGGAGCGGGAGTGTCCGTGGGCACGGTGTGTGCTGGAGGAATCTTCATTTGCGACGGACTGATCAGAACCACTGGTTGCTGGGGGGTCTTTTCGCCGTCTCAGGTCAGCCGAGTTAACACTAGTCGACCGCCCCAGGCCACCTCCTCGTCTGTTCTCCCTTGAACCACCTGCAGACATTGGCGGGCTAAGGAGTTCACCATGCTGCTGACCACTCGCGGAACGGATTTGTGAATCCGACACATCCTCTCTATCGCGACGTCCACGACGGATACTGAAGCTCTTGCGAGGTGCCAAGGGAGAAGGTTCAGCTGGTGAATGGACTTGCACCACAGGAGGATGCGATCGGTCTTTGTCGAGACGCTCAGGGTCCCTACGCTTGCGAGTGCTGAACCTACGCAGAATACCAGCTGCGGTGCCTTCCTTCTTTTGAAGTTGCTCAACCCTTGGCTCGGCGGGTGGTGCAGGGGGAGGCTTGGGTACCTCGGGCATGTCGTCTTCGCCATGTGTCCTCGCACGAGGTCTGCTTCGTCCACCAGTAGGTTTCTCTCCAGGCATTTCATAAGCGGCAGAGTTGGTGTGGGCTGCTTGAGGCGCGGCAATCTCGGGCATCGGTTCTGCCTCCCTTGCCTTGTCCTTTTCACGAATCTCACGCTCCTTTTCTCTCTCCCGGTCCTTCTCACGTTCACGTTCACGTTCACGCTCACGCTCTTTCTCTCTCTCCCTTTCCTTCTCTTTCTCCTTGTCACGTGTTTGAGCTACTGCTGCTGCTGGCGGAACCATATCAGCATGGTCGCGATCCTGCTTCTCCTTGACGAGGTAGTATATGGATACAAGAGGACTAAATGCGTTCATAGGATCGTTACCGATCTGCAGGGCCTCGGAGCTGGGGGCCGATAAAGTATCACGGCTGTTGCCAGAATTCCTGCGCTTGTAAAAGTCGAAACCAAACGGTCTCCTCTTTTCGGCATCCTTGGCGGGTGGAGGGAGCTCCTTTTCTCGTTGATAGAGCTTAACGGCGCGCTGATACTCCTCCGATTCAATTATTTTGGTAAGTTGTGCATTTATACTCTCGGGTGTACCAAAGTTAAAACCTTGCATAGCGAGAATGACTTCTGGCTCCAGGGGCGTCGTTAAAGGTTCGCGAATGGGCAGGTAGTTATCGGGGGGACCGTTGAAACCTTTAGCCATCCATGGATGCGTCATCACCTCCTGCATTGTTGCTCGCTGCTTGGGGTCCGTCACCAGCATCCGGGATAGAAGGTGTTTACACTCTGCGATCCAGTTAGAAGATAGTACAAGAGCAACAATTGAGTGACCTACCGCTTGACAGCCATGCTGGATAATCGACAAGACCTCTCTTGATCTTGGCATGGAGCGCGGGCATGCTCTGGTCATCGAAAGGAACCTTCCCACAGACCAAAACATATAGAACAATGCCGAAACTCCATACGTCAACTTCTGGGCCAGTATAAGCTCTGGCCTGCAGCAATTCGGGGGCAGCAAAGTATAAGCTCCCGCAAAAGGTCTTGAGATGGCCACGCGGAGCAAAGAGGTTACTTAGACCAAAATCGATAATCTTGATGTCGCCCGTCTTGCTGATAAGGATGTTCTCAATCTTGAGGTCTCGGTGCACGATGCTGTTTCTATGCAAATAATCCAGAGCACTTGCGATCTGCCGACTAAACTTTCGGGCTTGCTTCTCTTTGAGCTTGCCATGCGAGATGATGTAGTCGAGCATTTGGCCGCCATTGACGTATTCGAAAAGCATATACCAATGGTGGTTGGTACGAACCACATCGTGAAGGGCGCAGATGTGGGGGTGATTCAGGAGGGTGCTGATAGCCGCTTCACGGGCAGTTCGGATTTCCTTGGATTGATCGGCGCGTTCCTTGTCGGCACGAGATTGGTGGCCATCGTCGGTTGAGCCACGAGGAATAATTTTGCAGGCGACCTGGAAGTATGGTTAGTATGGTGGAAATTTAAAGCTTGATAAGCATCATCGAGGCCTAGACTGAGGGGCAGCTGGATGAATGCGAATAGCCGAATGATGCAACAAAGCGCGGGAATAGGCGATATCAAACAAAAAAGATAAATCCAAAACACACCTGTTCGCTGCCATCTTCCTTTCGGGCGAGCTTAACCTTGCCCATGCTGCCGGCGCCAATGGTCTTGCCTAGCATCCATTTTCCAGATTGAGTTGGGATAACGGTACGTGATCTCGCGTGTTTAGATGTTGAAGTTCGGGGTGGCGCGTCGGCATGGCCATGCTGCTGAGAAGCAGTTCCATTGCCAGCACCATTACTGGGAGGGTTGGCGGAAGGAGGCATTTCGGGATGAGGGCTGTGGTGGTTGTTCTTTGATCGAGAAGAGCTCCGTCGATGGGCCCGCGAGGGATCGGGGCCCCTGGCCGGGGGTGGTCGTTCCTTGCTCGAGCTTCTTTGATGGTTTGCGGATGCGGCTAAGCGCGAGGATTCGTAGTCATTTTGCGGTACAGGTTGCGACTGGTGAGAACGTGAAGATGAGGTAGTACGCTGATGGTGGTTATGATGAGGGGGGAGATGTGAGTTGGCGGCGTTTGAGCCAGAGCGGGAGTGAGAGTGGGAATGGGATTGAGAGCGGGAGGCGTAGGCTTGGGACTGGGATTGGGATTGGGAGCGAGATTGAGAATGTGAGTGCGAGTGTGATAACTGGCGGGTGTGAGATTGGGTGTAGTTGGCACCTGTTCCAGTGGGCGTGGGTGGTGTAGGCGCTGCTGGGGCCGCTGAAGCGGAAGACGAGGGAGGAAACGAGGGAGCTGGAGCCCGACTGGAACGAGAAGACCGTGTAGATTGAGTGCGACCAGGTCCTCTCGGTGATGCATCAGCAACAGCAGAAGAAGCTGTCCTTGTTCCCATTGTTGCGAAGCTAAAATGCTAGCTATGCTATGCTATGCTATGCTGTGTTGCGATGCGATGCGATGCGCTGTGCAGTTGTGAGAGATGGACGGTGTAAAAAGGCGGGATGTCGATGAACTGAACGGGCCCCTTCTAGGTACTCTGGGGTTTGCTCAAAAGGGCAGTGAGCTGTTGTTCGCTTGCTGTAGTATCAATGCTCAAGTTGGTAGGCAGGGAGGATGACCCGGTCTGAGTCCTTATTAGGCCTTGAAAATGGATTGGAGTAACAGATGCCAACGCAGTCGTAACGTAGTCGTAATTGCTGTCGAATACTAGCAAGGCCCTTGGTGTTTCTGCTGGCCAGGTACGACTTGAGAGGTGAAAGATCAGGATTACCTGGTTACTATCATGGGCTGAGTGAGGGCTCTTCTCAGCTTGCGATTTGCGATGACGAGGGGGTGTGATACTGGCAATCGCATAAGAGGCCGAGACCGAGGCGCAGACTCAGACTCAGACTCAGACTCAGACACAGACACAGACAAAAAGGTGCTTGGAGCAGTTAGGTCGAATGCAAAGCGAAACTGCGCTATATGCAAAAGAATGATAGAAAGTAAGACAAGAGAGAAGTGCCGTAGTCGTCGTAGTCTTGATTTGATATAAACCAGCAAGCAATGAATGCTACGGTAATGTAAATCCGAGCCTGGTACACGGAAATGGGAATGAGATATGATAGTTGCTGGCAATGAAAGGCAACGCAACGCAAATATGCATGCAAATAGACAGATAGATGCAAGAGGATGAGAGAGTAAAGACCTCAAACCTTGACAAGCAGATCGAGTAAGAAAGACAGCACAGCGTCTGTCAAGTCCCAAATCGGGGGGCGGGTGAAAAAAGAAGCAGCTAATTAGGTACCACATTCAGATTGGATAATGGGTATTGTAGCTAAAAATGACTTGGTCCTGGCGGACAACAGTAGCAGCGGCATGTGCCATCTGCTAACCTGGGCTCTAAACTCTTGGATGCCCAGGATACACCTGGATGTCTCTAGCTGCAAGCTGCCGAGACTTCTTCACCCATCACCGTCCAGCTGTCTTTGAGCTACCCAGCAGGGCATCTCAGTCGTTTCAGGGGACTTTCCACTTAGTACGCAGGTGGCTTCATCTTTCCACCAACGGTCAGTCCTTGGGTGGAGATGAGATATCTCGCTCGAGCTGAGCTCTCATTTCGCTGGACTGTCAGGAATGGATCTGTTCACTTGCTAGTCAATGACCTTGACGACATTGACGGAGCCACTGGTCTCTATTGGAGTTAGTGGTCAACAAAGCCGAGATCGAAAGCTGTTGCAAATGCTGCAATTGGTAGACTTTGGGCTGTTTCGCTCCACGATATCTCTGACCGTTACCAAGCCAAGTTCCCTGTTTATAGCAACAACAAGGTGAAGAATCATAATCCGACGTCAGCTACCCAGCCAAAGCACTGCATTTTTGATCCATCAAGTGGATCTGTCGCAAAGTGCTGCAAATTTACGTGGCTCACTAGACGAGGGGCTGGAGGCTGGGGTTTCAAGGTTGGATATCAGGCCTCGGAGCTCAAGAAAATTGCGGCAATGTCTGTTGATTACAATGGGTTATGCAATTCAACGAAGCTTATTATGGCATCTCTGTTATTTTGGAAGAAATTGAGAGCCTCAATTTCATGCCTTGCTGGACACAGCTGAGGGCTTCGCTTCTTTTCTTTTCTAATATCCTGCAGTCATGGTCACATCTCGTCTCCTTTTTGTGGTAGATGTGTCTTGGAAATCGTTGGGCTGGAATGCGACGGTTGTTCCAGAGCCTGAAGAAGCAAAATCGAAGCAGCCACAAGGCGGGCGAGTACATGAGACCTTGCTGCTTGTGTGAGGTATTGGTGTGATGCGATGCGTTGTGATGCATCACATCCTTGTCTCGTGTTCACTAACACCTAGCAATCACCTCTACCTAGCCAGCCACCGTCCTCAAGCGGAATGCCAAGCCAAGACCTTCAGCCGGGTTCCTAGACAATCACCAGCAACAGCCCATCAGACGCAAAGAATGCCTCACCGAGTCACGTCTCCGAGTTTAGAGGTGTAAGTCGAGCCTGAAACCATATAGGGATGGAGAGACGAATAGCCTCTTTAGTATCCGTATTGCTTTAGGATAACTCGAACCCATGGCTGCAAAGGAGGACTATGACGTCTCTGAATGAATATGACATGACATGGCTCACAGTTGAACAGCTTTTGGAAACTGTTTCAAAGCTGCGCTTCTGATTGTGTCCTTCCACAAATGGAACGGTCCTCGATTGACAACGTTTCACACGCGTGCACTTGCATACCCGACACTGAAGAATCTCAGTTAGACCGAAGTTCTCCAGCTTTTGATAGTGCCCCCTGTCACAATCTAAAAAAGGTGGTGAAAGAAATCTGACGCCAGGGCCCCCAAAATTTAGGGATGGGAGAAGCCGCAACTCTGTTTCTTATCGATAAGCCCAATTTGACGTCGCGACTCCAATTGTAGCTTCGCGACGACTCAGCTTCTATCGTCAGCGCAAACTCTCTAACAACATTCAACATCTTCTCGCTCTCTACATGCCATGACATCAAGTACTAGCATTCAATGCTTTTAAGGAAACTACGCGACACGTCGACATCCCAGTCTCATGTCATATAAACGCTCCCGTGCGACCTACGAAGCCGATCTCCATGCACCCTTTGCAACTTTCGGCACTCCTCTGCCCGATGACCCTGATGCTCGAGATGATGGCTCCTTCGTCCCAGTGTGGAAGCAGGAGGTGAGGGACGAGAGAGGTCGAAAACGCCTTCATGGCGCATTTACCGGCGGATGGAGCGCAGGGTTGGTTCACATATCTCTTTTCCAGGACTTCGCGCTGATTTTAGTAGTTACTTTAATACTGTCGGATCCAAGGAGGGATGGACACCATCGACTTTCGTTTCGAGTAGAAGCAACCGCCACAAAGATGCCAAAACCCCATCGCAACAACGACCAGAAGACTATATGGATGAGGAGGATCTTGCTGATGCGGCCGAAGCTCAGAAAGTCCAGACTTCTCAGGCATTTGCTGGTCTTGGCTCCTCCAACCAGGATCCCAATACCGGAGGGTTGATGGGCTTGTTGAGGGCTGAAGGAGATACCATGGGGCTGAAGCTGTTGCGGCGCATGGGATGGAAAGACGGGCAAGGTATTGGTCCTAAGATTCGGAGAAGCGCCCGGCTTGAGCTAGGAGATAAAAGCTCTCAGGCTGCTGAAACACATTTGTTTGCGCCTGACAATGCAAAAATGATTCAGTTTGTCCGCAAGAACGATCGAAAGGGATTGGGCCATGACGGAGAAACCAAGTTGTCGAGTCTGAATCCTATCACATCTGCAGCAGATGATGACGACGACGAAGATGATCCTCACGATAATGGTCTCCGAAATTCCTCTTTGCTCTCGCAAAAAGCTAAGACTAAGCCTGGGCGAGGTGGCATAGGAGTGGGCATCTTGAATGACAATGGCTCCGATGAGGAAGATCCTTACGAAATGGGACCAAAGATCAGGTACAATCGTGTCGTGGGCGGTGATAAAAAAAAGAAGAAGGCGAAGAAGGCAACGGCAGCAATTAATCCTGCTCTGAAAAATGCGCCTGTTTTTGTGTCTCGAACTGCTCGAGCTGGTCATGGTCTCGGACGGTGCCATGATGGGCGATTACCACTCGATGGGTTTGTACTGGCCAAAATTACAGAAGACTTATCTGATCTCTTTTTGGAATACGCACCGCCTCCGGTTCCAGAAGGATGGGCGTCCTCAAAATCTTCTGTAGACCAGGCCAATCCCTCGGATTACAAGTCAACAGCAGATGCCGCGAAGGCATCCACCCATGATGCAAAGTCTAGAGCTGCTCTTCTTGGAGAGAAGAGTCTACCAGGAAAATCGGTATTTGATTATATAACGAGCTCAGCACGCGACCGACTTGCTGCAGCTTCCGGGAACAAAAATCTACCACAAGGTTTGGGAGAGGTCCCAGAAGGCTTTTCCGTGTCAGAAGAGGAAAGACAGCAACAGGTATGGGATGAAGCACCCCAGCTGGATCGTGAGACAGCCATTGCAGCTATTTCTCGAGGCTCGTCTGGACCCTACGCAGACAACGAGGAGAAAAAGGCACGGTATAGAACTTATCTGGAGCATTTTGCAACAGGCAGCCAACCACTCCCGTACAAACCCAAGGGCATGGCGTTTGATGACTTTGCCAGGGAATTGTCGGAATTCCACAATTGCGCGAGGATCTTCAAACCGATGACAGGGTTTATGGCATCTCGATTCACCACGGCAAAGAAACCAACGATCGTCTCAGGGAACGAATCTGAGACAGATCTGGTATCGAAACCCGAACCAAAGATGGCAGATCCAGCAGAAGAGGCAGCCAAAATTGGCATGTATGGGCAAATGACTCGAGCAGTCCAAGACTTTTACCCAACAAGACTATTGTGCAAGCGGTTCAATGTCAGGCCGCCCGCGCACTCTCAAGCAGAGGCTGAGGCAGAAGCTGGGTCCGGGACAGCAAGTCGTGATGGAGGTTCAGGGCCCATGGAAGATGTCAAGACGAACTCAACATTCCCGGCTGGCGGCATCAAGTCAATCGAAGGAGCCCCTGCAAACACAACGCCACCAGCTCCTGAGCCTGAGCCCGCCATTAATCCGCATAAGAATGAAGCAGTTGAGGGCGAAACCGCACACGATGAAGTTCTTCGTGCAATATTTGGAGATAGCGATAGCGAATAAATAATACCATCCATAATTGCAAGTCATTGGCCACAAAGACAGTTGACGAGTTGTTTCAGCCACTACGTATCCTTTCAACGGGGACCTTTCAACGGGGACGTTGAACCCAAAACACAGCACTCAAAGTCGATGATCTTTACATTAGGCTAATGATGTATTGCAAAAACTTTTAATAGCCAAAACATCAGAACTATCACCCTCGTTCATGGATTATTATCACCACTCATCTCAAAGATGAATGCCAAGATTAGGCTTACAACTCCAGCGCCTCTAGCGCCGCCGCTCCACTTAGGTGAGCGGCTAGGACCCTGCTAGTATCACAATAAGATCTCTGATTGGCTACCCTAACTATATCGCGGGGCTCCAATTTAGTGACACTCAAGCTTGGGGGGCTCACCTCAGGGGAGCAGCCGCCATCGAATGAGGAATCGCGCTGCCCGTTGTTCTTCCATCAGGACTAATGTGAACCTCGCTCACGCATCACATCGCATCTATCACATCACATCGCCAGATATCCAATACCTTAGACAGAGCCTCGAAACGCGACGAGGAAGCGACTTGCGATACGAGAAAGAACGAGATCCATCCTGATTCGGCTGTTTTGCTTAATTTCCGCCAACCTCTAATGTTTCGACTCCATCACTAGACTGTTTACCTTGCCAACCACCTTTGGAATCAGTCACACACATCCTAAATCGACTGCTCTTTTCCCGCTGCTCCTTTTGCCGACTTGGGGCAGTCTCGTCTTGAACGAATTCGTTTTCTTTTAGAAGAAAGCCGCCATCCTGTCTGAATTTCAGGAAGCTGGAATTGGACCATCAGTGTCCTTGGAGAAGAAGACGCCGTCACCAGACTCATCAAGACCGCCAAGCACACGAACGACATCAAGTCATCATCGCGAACCGACCCCCGACGACCTCAAATCCGCTAAAGAACCGGAATCCCACATTCTTTTGAGTCGCGATCAATCACCCCCGCCGCAGTATCCCGCCTCCGAACCCTCAACCTCTCGTCCTCCCCCCTTCTCGTCGCTCTTTACCTCCCCGCCGCACGACGCTCACGAGCGTCCCGACAAATTCGTCGCTTTTACCGCTCATTCTCCCTGCGAAGCAGAAGCATCAGGTTCAGCTGCGCCAGCATACGAATCTTCTTCACCCAGAGAAGCTCTCCCCTTTGATCCGGATCAAAGCATTACTGCATTCCGCGATCCAGTCGCAGAGACCAAGCGTGCCCTTCCTCGGGATACCAAAGGAGATTCCAGTCGCAAAGACGACGACGCAGAACCGCCTCCGGCTTATTCAGAAGAGGGCGATAGTCCCCTTTCCACATTCTCTTTCCTAATGGCTGCCGCAGGAGGAGCTGCCAGTATTATTACTCAGGTGCAACAGGGTGGACCGCCTGTTAGCACCCTTGGAGATGTTGGTGCCGATGAGACGATTGCTATGGACCTAAGGTGCGCGTTACAAGTGGATGTTTGGCTGCCAGTGTACTAATTCTCAGACAGGGGCACAAGGTTTTATCTCTCTAGAGACGAGCTGCTTACTTTGCCCGAGTTTGTGCTGCTATCTTTGTTCCCCAATGGACTATTCCCTGAGGGCCAAATGGGCGGCTTTGCAGACGGTGATGCAGTACAAGTCGACGTAAGCTAATGCCCTTTCTATCATCGCAAACAGTGGCTTACAGAACCAGTACGACCCAGCTTCACTTCAGTACATGCTTGACTTCTTTAGGGACGTAGCACAATCCATCCCCACAGATGGATCACCAAATGCGTCTCAGGATGAGGATACGCCTTCTCTCGGTACCTCGCGTGACGACTCTAAGCGAGCCGGTATCATTGTGTTGCGTGAGGACCTTGACTTTTATGCTATCCCTCCACGAGCGGATATCGGCCCGCTTGATATGATTGCCGTGAAACGAGCAGCAGCAGAGGCTTTGCAGCAGCAAAACGGCATCTTTTCGGGTCTCAAGCGAAGCGACGAGCCGGGTACTACTGAGGCCCACTTGATCGAGATGTTGACGGCAGGGTAAGTTCACCATCTGCGTTGTTGATAGCTGGCAACATGCTTACTTGTACTAGTGGTTTCAACCATGATGATCGATGGGGTCATCGGGCTGGTGAGCCTAACAAGGCTGTCATCTGCAGTCTGGCTCTTGCCCGTCTACGCAGCGACATCCGGGGTAACGAGATGGGCACTAATGCTGTCGGTATGGCCCAGAAGCTTCTGCTCTTCTGGCGTAAACCTGCTCGGCGATGCTGGTGGGAGGGTGTCGAGCTTGAGAATGTTGCAGGTGTCGAGGGCAAGCTCAAGGTCTGGATCCGAAGAGTATGGACCCTCGAGATGAGTGTTATTGGCCTGCGCTAGACCACGATCTACTTCTTCCCTCTACCTAGAGATCAAAGACCGTATAACCGTTACCTATTTCTTTTGTCTATCACACTTTGTGTAGCTTTGTTTCCTCCCGCATTCCCCCATGTTTTCTCTATTCCCCCTATTAGGTCATCTTATTCCCCTGTTCCCATTTTTTCTTCTTACTATTTCGTCTTCGAGATGAGTGTCGGTGGAGGTTGGCCCCATGCAACTGGGCAGAGCAAAAGCACATACGCGGAAGGAGGAGAATGTTTTGGTCCATTGAGATTCGCAAAGGGCGGGCGTCAAGGTGCATGGAATCTTGGGGGTTCTTTGTAGACCTCCTATATTTTTTCTTCTCATGTTTGATATACAGCACAGGATTAATGCAACTACACCAAGACCATATGTCTCATTGTGTTTCACGCTCTCGTGCATACGTGAGCAGCGTCTGCCTCCACCGAGACCTTCTGATCTGGTGATATGTTCCCACCTCACATCGAAGTAATGTCTTTGAAACCGTAAGATGCTCTATCCTAGATGTTCTCACCAATGCCTCGAAGAAGGGAACTTAAAGACTGAGGACCAAGGTAATGATCACAAGGAAGCTCACTCTTGGCTAAAACCGCCCTCTCCTCACCAAAACTACAAATTAAAACGTTGTATTCGTCATCTCCGTTTCACTATCGGTAGCAGGTAGGATTAAAAACAATGATAATGAACAGTTCAAATTATTACATGCTTTTGTAACGTTGACGTTACACCTATTCGAAAGTCTAAAAACAAATTGTTTCCATAGTAGTACATGAAGCGTAAGATACATCTAGTATCAGTTGTCGAAGGCTAGGGAATCAGGAAAGTGAACTCAAGGTGAGTTACAGTGGTCAAGGGAGTTCTTGAGTCTGGAAAAGAAAAGGGTAATCAATCTGTCTATGGACGTTTGGCAAGCTGTACCATAGGTCCATCCCTGATAGCAACAAAGATATCTCTTAGTTGGTACTGATCAACAGTACGGCGCCCTTCGACAGCGTCGGGACTACCACCTCCAAGATTGCTGCTGAAATCACGTCGGATCTCAAAGTGGTAAACCACCTTAGCCAGAGCCAGGCTCATCTCAAGGTAAGCCAAGTTCTTCCCAACGCATCCTCGAGGACCTGCAGAGAAAGGCATAAAGGCGCTCTCGGCTAGAGAGACACTCTCAAGAGAAACACCATACGTATTCTGTTCGTCGACAATCCAACGCTCGGGACGGAACTTGAATGGCTCGGGATAGATGTCAGGATTGTGGTGCATGCAGTATGATGCGGTGCTGACTTTCATGCCCTCTGGGATATACTCCCCATCAACGAGGATCCCCCCTTCTTGAACCTCTCGTGAGAGATCTGCTGGAACAGGTGGGCTCATACGCAGCGTTTCGTCAATGACGGCTCTGAGATATTGACAGGAGTGTAGAGCTGGGCCACCCTTGATGTCGTCCGCGCTGGAAAAGGTCGACTTGACCTCACTTGCAAGCTTCTGTTGAACATGTGGGTATCGAGAGAGATAGAAGAAAGCAGCAGCAAGACTTATGGCCGAGGTATCAGAGCCGGCAATAATAAGAGATTCGCTCTCGCCAAAAAGCTCATCTTTGCTGTATCCTTTTCCAGTGTCGGGGTCCACGGCCTGGAAGAGATAGTGGAAGAAGTCTTTTCGGCTGTCGCCTTTCTCCCACAAGCCCCGCATGTCGTTTTCGACTTGGACTCTCTCAGTGAAGCATTGCTCGACAAATGTCTGCCACTTGCTAAAGGCTGGAGGAGCTGCTTCTACAAGAAGATAATCCAAACCTCGAGGCTTTAGCCATGCCCAGAGAGGAGCAAAGGGGGAGTAGGCAATCTAATACCCAGCATTAATAAGAGATTTAGCTTGGGTGTTTTTGGATCTTACCGGGTGGATTGTTGACATAAAGTCAGTCATGAGTGTTGGAATATGTCGTAACTCGCTGTGGTGCTCCTTCATACCAAAAGATTTACCAAAACATAACTCTCCAAGGGTATCGAAGATGAGGTGATCCGCCCAACGAGCCATATTCAGAGAGGTAGACCACTTCCTGTCTCCAATCTCTTGGTCGAGTAGCTCTATCCATCGGTCAATGTTGGAATGGATGAAGGGTTCGCAGGAACGTAGTGCTTTGTCAGAAAAGGCATGGTTCATAACCCGCCTCTTTCGAGCATGCATAGTCTTGTCGATGGTATTCCATGTTGTCATGACATGAACATTGCGCGGATACGTTTTGTAGTATTCGGCCTTTTTGACATTTGCCTTGTTGTTGAAGATGGTCTTGAGGCCGGTGGGAGTGTTGATCAAGACACTATTGGGAGTGATACGAAATGTTGGGCCTGTGAGAATGTTTGTTAGAATTGGATGTTCTGTTAACTTGTGCTATTCATCTAATGCTCACCGTATTTCTCTTGCAGTTGCCAGAACCATACATGCCGATCCTGTCTGAGAGTGTAATAGTATGCAGGGACTGCTGAGATGCGTGCCCAAAAGGGGCCAGGATATTTGGCGAGGGGATGAAAGTATAATCTGTAAACCACGACAGCGGCTACATAGCAGAAGGATAGAAAGATTATCCCCCAGATAATCTGCGAGGAAGGGAGAACGGTCACAGCGTTCATGATAGCCATGACTTGTGCTTGTCTTGTCTTGTCTGTTGGAACAACGAGACGGAAGAGAAGCTGGCAACAAGAGGTGGCCAGGCTATTAAAGAGGTCAGTAAGTCCCAGGATATGACGAAAGATGTATTGGATTCTATCGTAAAATGACCTGTAGCATTATGACCTGTATTATGGGTGCATATGATCGATATTGTGCGTGGCCGGTGGAGTGTGATGATAGGGACGTCTGGACTATGTATGTGGCTACTCAGCTAGCTGCGCATGCACCCCTTGTCAATCAGGAATGCCCTTTTCAGCCATTGCGACTATCGTGTCGGTCTGGCTGACTGACTTGAGAGAGTGATGGAGGGTGAGATTGTTGGTGTGCGCATGGTTTGAAGTGGTCAAGTTGGAACAGACGTTCTGCTACTACGTATATTTGACATGTTAACCCTCTTCCACTCCAGCTCTGTTGGTTCGTGAGTCAACCCTGACCAGGTCAAGCCTCCGACCGTGACCGTTAACGTGAACTTCGGTAGATGCTGGATCCTGTTTTGCTTTTTTGCACATTGCACATTGCACATTGCACATCTTGCTTATAAGTGAGGCGGACCATAAGCGACGTGGTTGTTGGTTGCTGCAACACCAAGCGGTATGTATGCACGCTTTTAAGCGCCTCGAAACGACAATGTGCATATCTTGGCATCCGATGTCATTATGCAGAGTCCCTACGGAGTAACAGTGTAAGATCATCTGATCCCTTGTTATTTTCATTTATTTTCTTTTACTTATTTACTTATTTTTAGTTTACAATTCAGCTTCGTATAATCTAAACACTACCCCTAACCAGGCAAAGAAAGCCCAGTCAAAATGTTATAGTTACCCAGCTGCCTTCATTGCAGCCCGAACCTAGGCTGCACATATGCCAGCTGAAGAGCAAGTGAGGCTCATCAGCTGGCCTCACACCGAAGCCCACGCACGCCTCAGTCATCCATCACTCACTCTTCTGGCTAACAGCATCACAGCTGCACTGTCACGACTGGACAAGACTGAACACCTCGGACGCGGTGTGGATGGAAGCGGGGTAGTCTAGCTTTTCTGTGACTTTTCTGAAGTCGTAATTGACTTTGGCGAAGGGGTCTGATCACTCATGTTGTCGAGCCTGGCGCCTGATACGAGATAGTTGTGCTTTTTCCAAGTGGATTGGCTCTTATCAGGTTCCATCAACAGAGAACCAAATCAGGCTCCAAAGTTTTATTCAAATTGCAGCAAAATTTCCCATCAATAGCCTGATCTTCATAGAGTAGTAACTGAAACCTCGTTCAATTCTCTGGGATCTGATACGAAGGCCTTATCATGCCGGCGTTGGACAAGTATTGGGAAAATGACCTGTCTCCCAGGTTAGTGTCATAGCACAGAGCTAAGCCAACTTTTCAATGGGGGGCCTTTGTTTTTGAGGCTTCCTATGAGTTAGGCCGAGTCATAAAAAAGTAAATCCAGGTTCAGGTGAAGTGGCAAATCGGTGAAGCAAAACGTCTCCTCAGAAAAGGAAAACAGATCAGGCATCAATCAGTACACGTCAAGTATTGCATTGACTAAACATGATACCAAACTGGGTACCTAGTATTCACAAGGTACTTGGAGTATGAGTGAGATAGACTTTGTTCCTGCATATTGGAGGCTAGAGCGGCGTTACACTCAGACCTCACTCAGCGTGACAATGATGATCGAAACGAGAATGGTTTTGTGATAACACATTTAGTCATGTTTCACCCTAAAGGTCTGTGCCCATCTCGGTTGAGATCAAGTGACCCAAGTTAGCTGTGCCTAGATATGTCGGTAGGGTAATTAATTGCATGTATACATGTCAGACCGTGGAATCACTGTTTCACTTTCAATCTTCAGAGGTTCATAATAATCCACTTATTAAGGTGCTGGTAGTGTAGTGTTCAAATACGAGTGAGCCATAGCACCGCACCGGCCCGTATCTTGCTATGGCTACCTGTTGTGGCTTGTGTTGATGGCGGTAGATCTTGAATAGGCTACCTATTAGCTGAACTAGGCTTAGTTTGTGCGGGATCAGCAAATAGCATTGTGCGGGAGTAGCTTGTTGGCTCTTATTAGACTCCAAGTGTAAACCACAACACAATATATAAGGTATCATAATACGGCAAAGACAACAACATCAACATGAAATCTCAGCAGATCAGAAGACACAGCTGCTGGCTTGAACCTTGTAATTCAACTGAATAAGTGGCTTCAATCCATGAGCATAAATATCATGTCTCGTTTCTCCCCTCCTTGACAGTGGTAGTAGGCCAAATACCCTCTCTATCGCCATCGTCATCGTCATCGCTACCCTCTCGCGGTTGAGGATGGTCTCTCTTCGTTTCGCCGCCGCCTTTGCGCTGATCTCGACCTTGATCGTCTCTTTGGCTTCAGCCCAACAATGCGGCTACAAAACAATCAAGCCGTCGAGGAAATCTCAGCCTGCTACCGCTCCCAATTGGGAATATTCCGTCGTTGCCAATAATTTCGCACGACCTCGAGGCATAGTGTTTGATACTGAGGGTGCTCTCCTTGTTGTGGATTCTATAGTCGGTATAATACACTTGCAGCTCGATGACAGTGACGGTGGAGGGAGATGTGTCCGTGTCTCAAACAGGACGACTTTGATCAAAAGAAAAGATGCACGTTTATATCCACACTCTTACACTATCGGTCACTAACTAATTTACAGCTATCCCACAGCATCGCCATTTCAGAGGATGGTCGCACCATATATGCCTCCTCAATAGAGAGCGTCTTCGCATTCTCTTACGATCCTGTGAGTGTCGCGCTGGACATATCCTCAGAGCGGATACTAGTCAGCAACATGACTAGTGAAGGCCAAACATCGCGAAGCCTTCTCGTCTCAAAGAAATATCCTGACATGCTTCTCGTTTCCCGAGGAAATAGCAGAGATAGCGACCCAGCAGCCGAGGATCTTTCTTCTGGTCAGTCTCAAATCCGTGCCTTCAACATCTCATCCTCCAGGAACAGCTCGCAAGATCAGAAGCCCTATAGCTATGCTACTGATGGTGTCCGCCTCGGCTGGGGTCTGCGCAACCCGGTCGGCATAGCAGAGCACCCCGAGACTGGTGGAATATTCAGCGTTGACAACTCTTATGAGAACCTTGGTCGGGATGGCAAAGATATCGGCGATGAAAATCCGGCCGAAGAGATGAACTTCCACGGCTATCTCAATGGCTCTACGGAGAATAGAGGCGGCAACTATGGCTACCCTTTTTGCTATACCTTGTGGTCCACAGAAAAGTATCCTGCGCTTGGTCACCTCAAAGTTGGCGAACAGTTTGGTCCTGATCGTAAGTCTGGTCGTTCTCGTCGAACCGATGAGGAATGCAGAAGGGATTACGTTGCTCCCGTCCTAGCTTTCGACGCCCAGTATACGCCTTTAGACCTTAAATTCAACCAGAAAGGCACACGGGCATATGTCTCTTTCCACGGAAGCTGTAAGTTATCATCCCACTTCACCCTCCAAGTCACCTAACTTACATGTCTTTCTCAGGGGACCGTTCTCTTGCGATTGGATATCACATTGCATATGTCGACTTCAAGAATGGGCAGCCTGCGGTCAACGCTTCACAAAGCATAAATGCCACCAAGCCCATCATTTTCAACAAAAACAACAAGAAATGCCCCGACCGCTGTTTCCGCCCTGTCAGCATGGCCTGGGACTCAAAAAATCGGTTGTTCTTCTCCTCTGATAAAAGTCGTGAGGTTTACGTGGTATATTACAATGGCACTACCCAGGACCAGGGGAGGCAATAAATCTCAAGACTTTGACCCTGAGCGATAGAAATGTTTAGGTAATTTAGCCCAGGCTTAGGGGACCTTGCTCTGAAATCTGTTTTCTTGCTCCATGAGGTCAGGGTGCAAATGACGATAACTCTGCCTTTACAGCAGCTTAAGCTGTGGGCACAGCTGTTTCGTATCGCCGTGGAAATTCAATATTCAAGCATCGATGACATAACATTTTTGAAGATTCTCAGTTCTATTACTGAGCCAGAGTGGCTCTCCTCATCCATCACAATGTTCCACCAGAAAAGTAATCTGGCCCAGGCCCCGTGATATACGCAAACCCATCCATGTATAGCGCGTTATTCGGCTACATTCGCGCTCATCACATTGCGTCCCACATCAGGATCAAGAGGTCATAGCAAGATAAACCACCCTTTTGTTTGCCTTGAACGCCTGGCTCTCCTATTTGTACTCATAGTTGCGTCGCGCTTTACTCTGCCTCCATCTATTCCTCAATTGTCTTGACGCATTCCCACTCGCCTCGAAGATTCTCCTTCCACAAAGACACCTTGTTGTCCTGGCCGCTTACCGCCAGCACATTGCCGCTGAGCGACCAGCTAACTCGCCACACAGCCGATTCAAAGTTGAGAACCTTGGACTCCCACTGGGTGGGGTTTGAGGGGTCAGATGTCCAAATACGGACAGTCTTGTCCTGCGAAGCAGAAGCGATGTAGGACTTTTGGAGGACAGTAGGGGACCAGGCAACATCACGAACCCAGTCAGTGTGTCCGGTCAGGGGCTCACGCTCTTGCTTGTAGGTCTGAGAAGCAGCGTCAAAGGCCCAGATCTTGAGGACGTTGTCGCTGCCGCCGGAAACGAATCGTCGGTTGCCGGTAGCACCAGAACCAGGGGCGCTGCTGACGATGCTTCCAGGGGTAGTAGCGGGAGCCCAGGAGACAGAGTTGACGCCGAGACCGTGGGCGGGGAAAATGGTGTGGTCGATGCTGTTATCCTTGAACTCGAGAACGCTCACGTTGCCGTCGGAGGAGGCACATGCTAGCAGACAGCCAGCCTCGTGGGGAGACCACGAAACGACGTTGACCGAGGCCTTGTGTAGATTGAAATCGTAAATTCGCTGCCATGCGTTGCTCTGTCCACCCTGCTCTTTCCAGATGAATACCTTGCCATCGTAACCAGCCGATGCGAGGATGTTGCCGTACTTGGGATGCGCCCAAGCGACACACCAGACGGCACCCTCATGTCTGTAAGTCGACCCTGTCAGCTTCCCCTCCTTAGGTATAGGGGTATTTCAAGCCTACCCCTTGAGAGTCTCGATCAATCGCTGGGTTTCGCCCTCAATCTCAAAGATCTTGATCGTCTTGTCGCCAGAGCAGGTAGCTAGCTTGCGCCCATAGTAATCGAGGACAGCATCATGCTGGGAGTAGCTGTCAGTATGGTTCGAAGTCGTAGGGAGATATCGTGTCGAGCTTGGCTATGTATTTCATAGCTTCGAGTCGCATCAATCGAGAGCGGGAACGTACAATCATGTCCTCATGACCAGAGTTGGTGATGACTTGCGCCGACTAAAGGGATGGGTTAGCTATAATAGAACAAGTTGGGTGCTGCTCGCTGAAGATCGGACAGGATGGGGATCTCATGGCTCATATATCACTTACCATCTTGCTAGATTTCTGTCACGCCAAAGTTACAGCGCAAAAGGAAACAAGAAAAAAGGATAAATTATAGAAAAGGTGGCTATCAGAGGACACGATACCGCCCATGACCTAGAGCTATCTGAGGTGGCCCGCGCCAGACCGTGGCGGTGGTGACAGTTGGCCAAGCCAGAGATCACGTGGATATAGGCGTGATGTCGACTTGAACACCCCACTTGCCGCATTTGTCTCCGAACGGCGCAGTACGTACCGAGTTTAATGTTGCCTCGGCGCATGGAGGCTTCCCCGGACGGGGCGGGAGAGCGGGCAATCACGAGCCATCGGGACTCGGTCTTGAATTGGAAACCTGGACTTGATTTCTGGGGAAAGCGGCTCTTGGATTATTCATCTTCAACCTCGCATCTACGTTTTCATCTTCGTACAAGAGCCTCAGCTTTCCACGGCTTCAACGTCAGACATTCTATATACTATATTCGCACGCGCCACTAGGCCCATCACGTAGGCCGAGGTATACTACCTACTCACTGCTATCTCAGCATCTTCATCAACTCATATATCCAACATCTCACTCAGTCATGGCGGACGCTTCGTGTAGCGGAGGGACGCCCTTCAAGCGTCTTACTGACCACCAAGCCCGAGATGTCAGCCATCATCAAGACAGACTCGTTGATCGCGCTGGCCCTCAAGGTCATTCTGTAAGCACTCATGTATCTACTAGAGACTTATAAGCT
Source organism: Fusarium miscanthi (assembly GCA_014898875.1). Lineage (NCBI taxonomy): Eukaryota > Fungi > Ascomycota > Sordariomycetes > Hypocreales > Nectriaceae > Fusarium > Fusarium miscanthi. The sequence goes on from JAAVUA010000178.1 coordinate 29,621, forward strand.
AACATCATCAGTCTTTCAGATCTACACCACAACAGATGCAAGGCGCAGATGGTTTTGGCGCGTTCATGGATGGCCCATCAACTCTCCCAGGCATCCCTCAACATCATGCAGCAGGAAGATTAGCAGCCCATGCTGCCGTCCTTGAACAAGGACACCCGCCAGCCTTTCGCGCTGCGCAAGCACTACAATTTCGTCAAGGGCATCACTCTCCCTCCGTGGACGTTAGCAACTGGGCAGCAGACTTCAACCGCTTCGCAAATCAGTCACAGCAGCATCAACCTCTTCAGAATGGCGTCACCCACCCTGCATCTCAGATGCATCAACCAGCTCCCCAGATGAACTTTCAAGCCGCATTCGTTCAACCAAACGCTGCCTTCTCTCCTATGTATGGCCAGGCCAGCGGTGCTTTCATGAACGGCAATGCTGCGCCGACCCAAGAGGCTGGATTCGATGATGAGATGTCAAAGTGGATGGCTAACAACACCGGTGGCGGGATGGAAGAGGTCGACGCCATGATGGACCAAGTGGCTCGTGAGCTAGAACTCAATGACGCAGCAATAGCACAAGCTGAGGCCCAAGAAGCCTCGCAACAGGAGACAACCGCTGAGCCGACATTGGAGGCTAACCCTACCAAGCTTGCAACACCAGATATTGCCAGCCTTTCTCTTGAGACAGAGGAGCCAGTGGTCACAGAACCTATCGAGGCGGCAAAGACAAAGTCAGAAGTTGCAGATGCTGCAGAGCGTCTTCTTGAGTCGGTCGAGCATGAGGATGGCGAGAAGTGGAAGAACTCAGTCTTCTTGTCGTTGATGCGAGATTTCCGAGATGGACGGAAAGACATCATCGACAATGAGATTCGGGAAACTCCGGAGAACGAGGGAGCTGTTGCGAAAGACGCCCAGTGACGCCTGCGAGACCTTGACGAAATCAGACGTATAGGCCCGAGGCTACATTTACAAAATCATGATAGTATCAAACGTTCTTCAGCAAAGTTGAGTAGTCCGCATCAAGACGAGTTAACGTCACGATGGGAGGTTGGATCGATGGACGGCTCGCTGTGGGATGCAGCCTCTTTTCCTAGTTCTTGCGCCGAACATCTCAGTCGAACGACGTTCTAGGATAAATAGATCATAACGGATCAAGCCGGGCCTTTAAGGTCCATTGGAGCAAAAGGGGATCGCTTTTTCCAGGTATACAACGACAGGTCATGTCCATCACTTTCAGGAAGTCAACATCGGATATGAATCCGTTTGAATTAACAGGCGTCAAATTGACAATAATTTCAAGTACAGCTGGGAATCATATTTTCAGGCTGCGAACAGCGGATTTATGTACCATTAACAGTGAAGGAGGAAAACACGCCTGTATCCAATCTAAAACACAATCACAAATCCAAGAGCTTTAATCAATCAATAGGCATTTCTTTTCATAAGCGGTCAGTCGCTCCCATAACTCCAGATATTCCCTTCCTTTGATTTGTGACCCAAAATGCATTCCTATACATGACTATCGTTCCGTCTCGCATGATGCAATCTTTAGTAATGACAGAAAATCAGTGTAGACACGACGGATATGTAAGAATCGTGTCATCCAGCAATGGCCCCCTTAGTCTTGTATGCATAACGCCGTGATATCGAAGAAGAATGTAAGGTATAAAATGGCAGGGCTCGTCATGTGTAAATAAGTGAACCCGTGCCATATAAAGACAATATAAATGAGATCAACTCTTTATAGTGACGTCCATGAGCAACCGCAATCGGTAAGTGACGGGTTTGTTCGTTTCAGCAACTGTCGAAGCGCTCTCTTGGTCTCAAGTTCTGAGCGCTTTGTGAAGGTAAGGTCCAAGTCATCAACATCCTCATCCTCCTGTTCAACAATGACCATCACAACCTTCTTACCATCTTTCTCAACCGGCTTCTTACCATCCCCGTTGTCGCCAATGATCTCGTATTGAGTGCAAGTCGCCACAGATTCTTCACCCCATAGAAATCGGCGCTCAACCATCTTGTAAACATGAGGGAACACGGGCACAGTTTGTTTCCAATAGTTCCAGTCGGGTGTGGATGTGCTAGAATAAGTGCTATCTGTAGCAGTGGTTCCTTCGGAAACAGCACTTGTCGCAGAAGGGGGATGATAGGTCGAAGAATTTTCACCGGGGTAAATGAAGAACTCGATGACAGTGTCTGGCCAGGTACATATCCAAGGTTTTTCGCCCTTCTTAGCGTTCAGGGGGGCCTTGTTCTTAAATCGATGGAAAGAGTTGTAGTCTTCATATTCATCGTCGCCGTCCCAACCTCGATTGCTCAGAGCAGCACCAAACTTCTTCTCGGAAACGATGACAGTCTTGTTGTATTTTGTCCTCAACCACCAAGCAGGACCGCGTGCAAGTTCCAATGTGTCGTTGACTAGTACCATAGATGTTGACTGAGGAATGCTGGGAGGTTGAGCACCCCATGGAAATGGCGTGTCCTTATCAGGAATAGCTTTCAGAGTCAAATTGTAGCAAGGCTTGGACTTGGATCTTGTGCCATTATCGATCTGAATCGACCACATAGGGATGACTATGTCACAGGACCAGGCCGATGACTGTTGCGAGTCGTTGAAACAGGCGTTGCTATTCTGAGGGCTAGGGTCAATATTGGGAAGTGCAAAACGTCCTATGGCCATTGCGGGCAAGTCAGTCGGTATGGTTGTGATGATCTCAGGGTCATATGTTGTCGTGGTCGGAGGTTGGTAAGAATATTTGCTGGACAAGAGTTAGCATGATAGTAAAGGTCAACAGCCAACAGCAAAACTTACTCATTTGGATCAGGGGGCTCATCTGGGTTATTGTTATGGTTTTTCGTGAGCATGGTTCCAATAACGGCACCCATGATGATGCCCATGAGAATCAACCCAACAAGCAGGAGGCAAATAGCCCAGTAAGGTACAATTCCCCAGAGCTTCTTCTTTGCCCGACGTTGCCATTTGTTGACAGTTGGCTTCTCGGAAGTTTCGGCGGCGGCGGTGTTGATGTCGTGATGGCTGGCCTCGGAGGCATGGCTTCTGACTGAAGGCCGGGTCCTCGGCAAAGCAAGGTCATCGTCGGTTGATGAGAATTCAGGATCGCGGGTTGCCATGCCAATTCCACCAGCTCCTGGAATTTCCCTAGTGGGGGATGAGGGCTCCGACACGGGTGATACCGCTGATACTGGAGATACTGGTGTTTGTGTTGCAGGTTTAGGCACATACGCATTATCCGGATATCTGGTGTAGGGCGGAAGTTCCTCCATATGGCCCAATGGGCCGACCAAATCACCTGCCTCTTCTCCATCCGGTCCTAGTTGTCGCTGATAAGTTCCTCCCAGGCCATTGAATCCCACTGGAATCGAGGGTGTGCGGCTCTCGCCGGAGGTGGTATTTTGTGTGTAAAGAGCATATGGATGAGTTGGAGCTTGAGTGCCTCCGTAAGAACGATCTTCTGGTATGACTGCGTTGGCGGTGGTGGATGTAGTGGCCACACTCATTGTTCGCTGAGGATACATCTGATACGGATGAGAGGGACCAGATGGGCCTGTGTATGGGCTTTCGGCACGAATAACCGGAGAATCTGACGATAGACTGTGGTTGTTGCGTATATGAGATCGGTCAGCAGTTGATGTGCCATCGTTTCGAAGAGCAAGAGAATCATGATTTCGGTGAGGCTTGGAGATGCTAGAAGGTCGATTGCGGATAGCAGGGGCAATTTCGTCTGATCCAGAGACAAGCGGTGCCTGTGATGACTTTGTGGATGCCGATTGTTGGGAAAAGGATTCAGTCGATGATAATGACGATTCGGGTTGGGTATTGGAGTTTGAAGTCGGGTTTATGGAAGAGGAAGAGGTGGCATCATCGGACGGTCGGAAGCCATCCGCTACCATCATAGCACTGAGGTCGTAGTCATCGTCGGCACCACTACCAGTGGACAGCCTCAAGGAACGCGAGCGTCGGGTTGATGAGCGACGCGAGTTGCTAGAGTCCTTCCCGTTGTTGGGATCCATGGCGTGGTGAAGAGGGAGGCCAGGGCTTCAAGCCAAAGACGCCGGCAAGGGCGTGCCCTACAAGTCGTTGAATTTCGAGAGTTTGAAGTCGGCGTCGAGATCCAAAGGGTCGGGATTCGAAGGGGAGCGGTCGGCAAGCCAATGGCGAAGGGAGTCGATTTCGGTAGACAAAGTCAGATAAGGAGACAGACAGTTTGTAGCGAGCGAATATTAAGTTCGAAACGGGAGATTCGAAGAGTCGAGTGAGGTCGATAATCGGATGAGCGAGAGTGATTGAGAGATTGAATTCGGTTCGATTCGACTGATTGATGATGATGATTTGTTTAGTCGTGGTTGGGATGGGATCGATGGGGATTGACAGGATGGACAGAACTGCAAAAAGCCAAGAAAGAGAAAGCGGGTTTCATAGAGGAGCGAGGGAGTGACTGAGAGTGGCTACACCACAGAAACAGAAGGAGGGAGACTGGGAGAACAGACCAACAGGAGACAAGCAGGCGCCATACCAAGAGAGGGTCCCGACTTTCCCAGCGGGCTTTAGTGGATCCAACGCCCCATTCTAAGCCAGTCAGAACTGGTCTGGAAAGGGGAAGACCTCGAGGGAGTCTGGGCTAGGCTCAAGATGGTCTAGAACTGCCTGAGCTAGCAATTCAGCGTAGGTTTTCTGCTTTTCTTCGAACCTGAGTCGAGTTACCTAACTCCAGAAGAGTTCAGGGCGCGAGAAAGCTTAATAAAGGCCAAACTCAAGAGACAAAGAGAGGCGTGCGCGAGGAAGAGCACGGTTGTGCGACACTCAGTACATTCTTAATCCCATCAAACAGTCATGATCTGCAAAATATTAACTCTCTTATCTACAATCAAACCCTCCGTGTTCCCCAATGTGTATCCCCCCATTCATTATCAGAGGGTGAAAACCACAAATTCCCCCTGGGCTGGCAGGGCAAGTGCCTGGGGGGGCCAGGTTTGGAACGGCGGACCTGGGCTAGGGGCGAGTGAGCGCCCTGGATCATGCGATTGGTGGACCGAGGACCCCGTTTCGAGCAACAGCCAGTGAAGCAGCTTGGAGCGGTTTCAGCGAGCAGCATTGGGCTTGTCTTTGTGTATGGATCACTAATGGGGAGGTTTCATTCCTGCGTCATTGGTCATGGGAACTTGGCTACTCGCGAGACTCTATTCTATTCTTGAAGGTTTGTGTACGGATATGCATAGTTGGGTGTTGATATTGTTGTTTACGTGGTGGATCCTCGTATTTACAGTCAGTCCGTCAGTCAGTCAGTCATCCATTCCCTCAACACATCATGACGCAGATTATCCCATATACGTAGTAGTATGGATATAACTAGTTGCTACTATCATCTTCATTCATCATTGGAAGTCTCGGCAATGGATGTCTTTCTCAAGTCATGGGTACTGTCACCGTCGGCTCTTGTCCTGCTTGGCAACCAAACCTGACTAGGGGTTGCGCAGCATTGCATCGGTAGCACACTCCGAGGCATTGGCCTTCCATTATCGGTTCCAGTTGGTTTTCACGCACCAACAAGATCCTTGTGCGGATGGTACTCTTTTTGTTTGCAGTCGAGTTCAAACTACCGTGATGAGTTCAGGGTCTAGTTACCATGAACAGTTCAAGATGGGTAGGTAATCTGATCGTCGTTAGCAGAAGATCATACGAACCGATCCCCGTTCTCTGTTTCACAGCATCGCTTGTCAGCACTCAAGTTCAGGCGCTTCCTTACTTCCATCACATTCCTCACATCACACTACACGAAATGGGCGATCCCGGCCGAACCGGCAGCGATACTCTCTCCTGATTCCAGGTCTGAGTCCCTCAGGGACCAAGAAAACTTCTGACATTGAATCCGGGTCTCAAAATAAACTGGTCCAAAGTCCTAATAAGATATACTAAGTATACCCGAGTCTTTTTATCACTTGGATAAGAGGTGGTCCCTTGTCAGTGCCTGTCATTCCTGGTCTCCGCTGATCTCTCCAAGATGATCTAAATATTTGCTCACACAAGCGAAAACTCCATCTTCACAATAGATCCACATAATATCCAAGTTTTTCCCCAACTCGTCTTCTAGGATTGTCATTCGTTGATTTGCACAGAGTGAGGGCTTTGTCGATGTTAATTTCCCAGTTTGTTCTGAATAGCATCCAACGGTCGGCTAGTCGGCTCTCTCTCCCGTATCCCTGGCGGCTTGCACGTGGGCTCACCTCTGTTGACCTTGGCTGTTTCTCAGGTTCATGTAGTCATTCTATGCTTCGGAAACGTGGGACACGACTCGGAGCATGCTCAACGGCGCACTTGCTCTTGGAGTACCTTATCCAACCAGAGTCTTCATCTCAAGTCTCTCAAGATGCAGACAAAGTCGGACGATTTCGATGTATGCGTTGTCACTGAGAAGAGGGTGTCAGACATATGGTTCTCATTGATCTTTGCACAGGCAGGTGAGATCTCTCTCTTATATCTGCCACACTGGCTGAAAATGAAGCGTTGAAAATGCTCGCCTTGTTTTTTCTAGCCCACTCCCATGTCGTTTCTGGGGTACGGTAGTTTCCAACTGCCGGCTAACGAATGAACCAACCATGATACTTGACCCAGCTCTCAGGTTGCCTGGTGTTTGAACCACATGTTGAACATGAATGTCATTAGACAACGGGTTGAGCACTCGCATAGTCCACAGATCACACGATTGACAAGATGAGTACTTTAGAATGGTGATCTGTGTGAAATGATGATTGTACCAGGTATACTAGATTGTCAGACCTTGTATACTAGACTATGCTACCAGAGTATCAAGTACACAATCTCTGTTATCAGGCCATCGACAGCATGTTACCCTACAATCAAATGTTCACATCTGCCAACCTATAAAGTCCTATAATAGTTGATCAATGAAGCTTAGAAAGGAACTCACAGTATGCAACTCTCGACCCTTCATCCCTGGATCGTCAGCCTTATAATTCATGTTTCGTTTCGTTTCTGCACTTCCACATGCCTCTTGACTCCAAACAGCGACTCTACCCTTTCCAACGGACGGCGGTTGTTTTTCAACCCCATCACATTATTGCTCACCTCGCAACTGCATAAAACCTCTTCCAATCCCATCATGTCACAGCACAACCCCCCCTCTCTTACGCATAACCAACCAGTCAACCCTGTTACGGCGGCAGCTTGCATGCTCCAGTAGCCAATCGTTGCGGCTCAACATCACCGCTTGAAAACGTACCGCGAAGAGCAGACCACCGCACTGCAGCCTCGTTTAACTTGTTTCGCTCCAGATAAGAGGCAGTGAGAAAAGAGGAAAAGGCAGCCAGCCACAGCGAAATGCATGCCGCTGCATGACGTCTAGGCGTCAGTTATCCACTGTCCTCGGGCGTTCGCATGTCTCCGCAGCCTGTTGTGTTTAGTCAAAGTGTCCTGATTTTTTATCATATTCTTCGGTGGTTTATGCTGTCGAACGGGCCTTGTGTCAGCCAAGTTTCAAGGAACTTGGGCTGTGTCTGTTCGTGTTCCGTGGCCAATTGAGTTGATCAACCCGAGCTGTCAATCGCATAGCTCAACCTAATCTTTCATCGTCTAGTTGACAGTGATTAGTCCAACTTGACAACTCCTGGCGAACCACTACAACGTGCAGTGCTCGCTTCACATTGAACTACTCGCCCACGAGATTTGCATCTCTTACACCCTCATCTCTGTCCTAGATCATCTATCACCTTACCCCTCTCCAAAGCAGGGCGAACGTGGCGCACGATCGTCCAGCTTGCACAGCGTCCATGGCCTCTTGGCTGCTCGCCCGAGAGCCTCAAGGAACGTCTGTTCTCTCCCGCCGTCAGCCAAAATTCACTGGCGGCCCGTCACTTGCAGCGTACCGGTACCGTACCGTACTGCACATCACCTGGAGAGTCGTATCGTGTAAGCCCGCTCGCACAGAAGACGCTGCACGACGGACGGCCTTCACACCCACTCACTTGCTGACTCCAACTCCCCCTGTCGTTCTTTGCTTCTGCCGCTACCGCAGCCTGTCCTGTTGTGCAATGTGCAACAACCATGGGAGACAATAGCCTCTTTTCTCGTCGCCCGCAGAATATGAGATGCCTTGACGAGGCAGCCGATCCTGACGATTACTTTTGTGCAATGGTCGATTCCAAGTACGTAGATGTTGTGTAGACCTCGCCTAGTCCGTGTGTTTAGTTCCCGTCTATATCATGCTCCCATGTCCGTCTCTTGTTTGCCTCGTCCCTTCTTCTTTAGCTGTTCATGTCGATCTCTTCCCTCTGAACAAGGAACCCCTTCTTCCTATTGCCTATTCTACCACGCTTGGCAAGCATCACCTTGCTTTCAGCACAACACGAGCCACAGCTCACTGCTTTGGTTTGTGAACTGCACACCATTAACACATTCCACCTTCACAAACTCATTGCCACCCGCCTCATTCTCCAAGTAATTACTGCCTCTAATAACCCATCATGTCACGTTCATCCGTCTACTCAGATGACAGCCGCTCATCGGCATGGACGACTACTTATACCCGGATACCCAAGAAACAGCCCAAGGCTCTCCGCTTTCTCTCATGGGTAGCTGGAGCACCACCTGGAGCTACAGCCGTCAAGAAGAGAACAAGAGACTACCGCGATGACCGTTCAGTCAGTTCCGGTGTCTCGACATTCTCTAACTGGGATCAGTCCGACACACAACTCTACTGGGTTGTTCATCCCAATAGCTACTACTACAGCGGTAGCAGCAGGGGTAGCACCACCAGTGGACATAGTAAACGAAGTGGGCGGAGTCACAAGAGCGGAGGTGGCTCCCGTAAGCACTTTGACGGAGCCGTCCCCCGGCCGGTGGTTCAGCCGATGAACATGAACGGCGGCCCCCCACCACAACATCCACCTCCGCCTCCGATGGCCCCACCCATGGCCGGAGGCTACGACGGAGGTCCAGGTTATGACGCCGGCTACGGCGATGGTATCTATGATGAAGGCTATGATCCCAATTTCAGTGGTGGTCCTCCCCCTCCCCCTATGATGGGCGGGTATGGTGGCCCTCCTCCTCCTCACATGCCTCCACCACCTCCCATGCATCCCCAGATGCCCGGTGGAATGCCCGGCGGAGCTCCTTTCATCGACTTGACTGGCCAGAACCACCCAGGAGGCAGAGGAGGTCCCTCTCCAGAATCAGACGATTGGAGTTCCGAGGAAGATTAATGTCTTGAGACTGGATTGACGAGCAAAAACTATTTTTCTGTTCACGCTGATGATTGTATTTGGATATGTATAGCTCACAAACCTGGGATGGCGAACATGGCGTTATGGGAACTCAGTTATGAGACAACTGAAGGGTTATGAATGAATTCATGATTGTTTGCTTGCACGTATCAATTTGACGACTGTTGCTTGCCGTTCTATTTTTTCTTCTTGGTATGGGCATCGGCGTGTTAGCCGCTTGCCTTCAATCTGCATGCCTTTGATGAGGTGGTATATGACATGTAAATATGATTCGATAATATGAGGTGCTGCCCCGTGCAGCTTTTGTTCCACTGTCATGTTTTTAAATGAATGTTGTCTGGTAGCAGTTGCTTCGAATCACTTGAGCTGCGTCATAAAGAATTTATCCTATCCAATGTGGCATAATTATAGCAATTCTGTCATCAAGCTGTAGAACAAGGAAAGAAACTAGAATTGTTAATATCCATCTTGAAATGTGAGAGTCTAGACCTTTCGATGATTGCTCCCGGGTAACTAAAGGACAAAATGACGTAGGATAGAGTCTCGACCATTCACATGCATGCCTCTAACGACTCAACAAGTGTCGTGTGCTCCCTCCCATGCATAGGTACGATACGTAATATCTGCGGTAGCAAGGAAAAGAAAAGAAAAAAAGAAAGCCTTGGTGTTTGCCTATTTCATTTCCTAGTTCCCCCACCCGCCTTCGGCTTTGAGCGATACACCAAAGTCTGCAATGCATCAAATGTTCCTAACCCCCATGTCAACAAGACTCTTTGACCTTGCGTATCAACCAATCATAATCATCAGCCGGCGAGCGAACGCCGGGAAATGGTTGAAACACAGCCTCCCGATGGAACAAATACGGTCTAGCGCCCGATTGGATCTCGACGCCGCCGTGACTCTTCCCGGATGATGCTCCGCCGGGAGGCTTGGGCCAAGAGTGCGCTGCAAGTCAACAGGATAGACAGACAAAGGGAAGAAAAGGTCTAGATCAAGCATGACGACAGTGTGGTCTTGAGGTGCGAAACAAGCACCCTGATTAGTTATCCCTGCTTCCACAAGTTGGACGAGCTGTATAATGCGTTGGAAAATGCAGTCATCCTGTAAGTGTCGTATTGTATATGCAGGTTGAACCAATCCAATCTGTTGGCTCGTTTTGCTCACAGAAAGAGGCAGCCGAGCACAGGAGGGTCAGCGGCTCAGTCAGCCTCCGATTGCCTTACCAAAGATCTTTGAAGTCAACAAAGATCATTGGTGTTTGTGGCCAATGGTTGGATGGATCCATAAAGCTTTCAAGAACTTTATGGAAACTATTCTGAAGCCTCCAATGACAGCATAACATGTTTAGACTGTTCAAGATAATTTCACGACGTTAAAAACGAGGAAGAAATAATTCAAAGACTGGTTGGCACTGACAAAGAGTCTTCAAAAACTCCATCATCGATGCTAAAAGATTCATGGAGCAAGCAAAAAACGGATCTGCTGCCTAACGATGAGATGATGCTGTGATGCCTAGTTCCCACGCGACAATCATTATCTTGTCTAATAGGAACCGCCAATCTCTACCCCACACAAAAAACTACTTTTCCACTTGTGTCACGGCGTGGAGAATTGATCCCAGTTGGTTTACGCGGACTGTGACTCAAGTGGCTCAATTCGTGAGCTGTAAGGCTCATGGGGCGCCCTTGAGGGTGGGTGTGGATGCCTCTTCTCCAGTACACACCAGCCAGTATCACGTTTCGTGCATGCAAACTTGACACTTATAAAACCTTTCGTCGCCTCTCTCACTTCGACCTTCCCTCCCACATAACTTGCCTCCATCATCTCTAGCATAGACCTCGACTATCCTTCTCTGCAAGGAGAGATCTCCGTTCTCAGCAACAAGACTTGTGTAAGTTTAGGATAAGCTGAGGAAGCCCTTTCATTAGGTTTTCCTGACATCCTTACTTCAGGTCCAGAGGTTTCTTGCTTTCTACTCTCTACAACATTCTTCGACGCACGTTAGCATGATAGGACCATTTGCGTTCCTGCAGACCATCTCCCACGCCCACAGCATGGAGACCCTTAACACAACTGGCGAGGCCGCTGGTCTCCCAAGTTCGCCCCCTTCACAGTTCGCGATCCTGGACTTTCTATTCCCGGGCTTTTCCACCTTTTCAAGTATCGTCCATGCTTATCTCGGCATCGACCTCAACCTCTACATCCCCCTCCTCCTGGTTATCTCCGGTATCATGTTTGCCTGGAACTATATCACTGAGTATTCGTGGAGCATCATCGGTCAGCATCTCATGTCTGCTGTACGTATCCGCACCGATGACGAGATCTACAACATAGTGATGGCCTGGGTGGCAAACCAACGATTTGCCCAAGGTTCTCGACGGTTCATGGTCAACACAAACATCAACTCTAGGAGCTGGTTCTTATTCCGATGGGATGACGACGACAACGAAGAGGAAGATTCTGGCTCAACCAAGAAGCCACTCCAGTATACCCCTTCGGTCGGTTCTCACTTCTTCTGGTACAAGGGGCACGTCCTTCTCTTCGAGCGCCATGAAAACCGGGAGCGCTCCGGGTTCCTCACCTCGAGCGAGCGAGAGGAGCTGTCCATCTCTTGCTTCGGCCGCAACCCCCGTATCATTAAGGAGCTCCTTGTCGACGCTCGTGAACAGTATTTGAAGAAAGACGAGAAGAAGACCATCATTTACCGTGGTTCCCTTGGCCAAAATGGTGGCGATCCTACTTGGCAACGATGTATGAGTCGAGCTAGTCGCCCCATTTCCACGGTTATCCTCAACGAAAAGGTCAAGCAAGACGTGATTGCAGACGTGACCGACTACCTCGACCCCAACACCCGTCGCTGGTACTCCAACCGCGGTATCCCTTACCGCCGTGGTTACCTTCTTTACGGCCCACCTGGAACCGGAAAGAGTTCGCTTAGTCTGGCCTTGGCTGGGTTCTTTCGCATGCGAATCTATATGGTCAGTCTAAGCTCTACCATGGCCAGTGAAGAGAACCTTGCAACCCTCTTTGCCGAGCTCCCTCGCCGTTGTGTGGTACTTCTGGAGGATATTGACACTGCTGGTCTCACTCACACTCGTGAGGATACGAAGGGTGAAAACACAGAGGGGGCAGTTGTCCCCGTCACCACCGCACCCGCCAAGCCTGGTCTCCCCCCTACTACTGCACCTGCGCTCCCCGGTCGACTTTCACTATCTGGACTTCTCAATATTCTCGATGGTGTTGCCTCTCAAGAAGGACGCGTCCTTATCATGACTACCAATCATCTTGAGAAGCTGGATAAGGCTCTTATCCGTCCTGGCCGTGTCGATATGATCGTCGAATTCGGTCGTGCCGACGCTGATATGAGTGCCTCTATCTTCCGTGCCATCTATGCCCCTTATGAGGGAGAGGGCACGCCTGGAAAGGATGCAGAAATCCTGGAACCTGAGGAAGCTCAGAAGCAGGCTGCACTGGCTGAAAGGAGCCGCCAGGAGACTATGAAGCGAGTTAATGCACTTGCTGATAAGTTCGCTACCAAGCTGCCCGAGCTCGAATTCAGCCCTGCCGAAATCCAAGGATTGCTTCTCAAGCACAAGCGCAACCCTGAGGCCGCCATTGACGCTGTTGATGACTGGGTGGTTGAAACTCGCAAGGAGAAGAAGCAAAAGGAAATCGAAGATGCAGAGAAGCGACGCAAGGAGGAACAGGAAGCCCGAAAGGCAGAAGCCAAGAAGAAGCGTAAGGAGGAACGAGCAAAGGCGAAGAAGGCCAAGGCTAAGGCCAAGAGAAAGAGCAACGGCGAGAGCTCTGGTTCTGACTCTTCTGATTCTGATACCGAATCTGAGACTGAAGCCCGCACCAACGAGAAGAAGGATGAGAAAAAGGACGAGAAGAAGGATACAGAGAAATCCGAAGACAAGCCCAAGGAGGTTGAGGAAAAGAAGAAGCTGGAGGTTCCAGATGAGGAAGCAAGCAAATCCAAGGGAACTTCTGATTCTGGATACGATACCCCCAACACTGCTTCGTAATCATTTGCAAGTGTGGCAGAGTCTGATAGAGAATGCATACAGCGGCGTTGGATGGGAGTTTTCTGTATCTGTTAACTTAAGAGATTGATCATCTTCAATAGCGTCAGCGTCACTTTTTGAAATACACTTAATAGTCATACTTCAGTTTGTCAATTCTTTACTTTTTCACAGTGACTGGTGTATCACAAAAGTTTGCACAATGATAGTCCATCCTGTGAGCTATGGATCTTTCGTCAAATCTTACCTAGTTAACGACTTTTGCGGAGAGTTCCGTGTAATTCAACCTGTCGCCGTTATCACCTCCATATGAAGGAAACGTCAGCTGAGCGAACACGAGAGCGACAGGCATTCTCACCCCGGTAAAAGATATATGAGATTCGAGATCGGTGCCGTTGAACCAATACGTCATGCCAGGGGCAGGATCTGGGGTCGGTTAGATCCTTACGGGGTTGCTTTGACCAAGAGATAAATGCACAACAATTGAGAAGGAAGATAAGATGAGGGCTGTGCAATGCATTGGATGAGAGATAGGATCTTAACCAACAATAACCGAACAATACGGCCCAGGTTGAGGAGTCGAATTCGCAAAAGGATCCGAGTGTCTCAAGATGCCACTAATAACGTGCCGTTGCGATGGGATGGGCCTTTACCCATGCAGGTCCCTGTGATGATGCACAAAAGGGATGCGATGCGGCTTACAAGGCTAGTAGGCTAGGTAGCTTTGAGTATGATCGACCCGAATAAGAGAGCGCAATCCGAAGACGGCTGCACTTTCAGTCTTATCATTCTTCAGCTTCTCATGGATTCCTTTGAAACATCATAATGCGTATGTTGAAAATCCTTCCATGAGGCCTAAGAGGCCACGGCCCGTGTCCAAGAGGTACGTAGACGCTAGATGGATACCATCCAGGCTCCACGACGACCGACCCCATCCGAAAGTCTTGAGCGATAATCAATCAGGCCTGATGGCAGTACCTGAGATGCAGGAATCTGCACGTTGATTATCTTGGGCCGAATAGCGGCGGACTTGGACACAAAAGTATGTCAAAGTCTTGGAGGCTAGCTATATCAGACTTAGAACGGCGGGTTTGACCCACGCCGAAGAACGGAATGCGGCGGATCTTATGCTGGGCGATTGATAATGAAGTATGAGTTGACGTCGTCACAAGCCAGGGATTGTATGATGAAGAAAGTTGCACATGAGGGACAAACCGGAACATGACACTAAAGACGGGGCACTGCGTGGGACGCATGTCGATAAATTTCTCATGGCCATAAGCGTAAGTACTCTCCGAGGAACTGTAGATTTCAGAAAGTTAGTCGTTGGCGAGAGTCCTGGCCAAAACCGGGAGGTATGAAGGAGATCAAGAAATTGCTATGAGAGGGTATTGGAAGACAAGGCGTGGTAGATAGAATCAGTCTGAAGTTGATTGTCGAAACCACATCATGGTCGTTTCGATTAGGATGTCCTGCGTGGAGGAGTAAAGTTACTAGTCATAGCTGGGGTATACTTGCAAGAAGAAAACACTAAGTCATTCATCCACGCAACGGAGAACACAAAAACGGCAGATGAACCCGAAAGAACATGAGCAATGAGAGAGTGGGACACATTGAGCGATTCCAGCGAAGTCGTTGAAAGTCAGACCCATGCAGTTGTTCATAGTCCAATGATATGGAGAGTTTTAGTGCTGACATTGTTATTTCATAAGAATACGATGGTATGCAGGACATGATAGACATGGAGAGTCTTGATAGTGTTGTATTGTGTAAATCGAATGCATGGGTGAAGAAGTTGAAGAATATCGAAGCTGTTGCGAGTGAACATGGGATGAAATGGAACTGTCCAGAAAGGGTAAGCGTGTTGGTGCGGGATTAGAAGCGATGATACGCTGTTGTCCCCTGCTAATTAGCGGGTAGTCCCTGGAAAAAGACGGGTTCTAGGCCACAGCCTCCCGTTTGTGTCTGGTGGAGATGTAAGGTAGGTTCGCAGCACCTCAAGAGCGAGCACCTCATCACAGACTGGACAGGTACTTCCATTGGGTCTGACAAAAACCGGTTTCCTACTGTTATAGATCATTCCCCGAAGTCTTACTAAGAAAGGGTGTAAGCCCTTTTCTGAGAGAGTCCTAACAAAGAATTTTCGGAAAGTTACTCTAAAGGGTAGTAGGTAGTGCATGCAGATCAGCTACCGAACTGAGTAGGGTTCCTCGAAACATTGTTTAAACGCCAACAAGCGAAGAGGCCTGCCTACCACAGACCACTCCCAATAATTGCTTTGAAAGCCATTAGATGAGCACGCGGATATTATACCACTGACCGTTAGGAACACTGGGTATTGAAGGATCGCCTTGTGCTAATTACAGGGGGATTAATTACCGAATATCAAGCCTTACCCGAAACCCAGGTTCGTCACCTACCGCTAGTGACTATGTGTTGTCGTGTTCGTGTTTCCAACAGCTACCGCTGCCGCTACAGGCACTCAATTATACCCGTCTAAGTCCCACCAACCAGCAACTAATCCACACCATCCCGTCACAACAAGACAAGCCCGAATAGGACCACTATCAAGCACACCAGGCCCGGCACCCACCGGTTGAGGCTTGCCCCTGGCAGGAGGCGACATGTGCTGCAGAAGCCAGGAGCGGGAAGAGGAGGAAACAAAAAAAAGATCTCGGTTGCTGGAGGTCATGACTTGTTTGTTGACATGATCTCGAGTCATATCACGGTATGGCTCGGTGTTACTATCAGAGGGAGAACTGTCCATTAATCTAGAAGTATAGGTGATAGCTAAACAATATACAATTATGAGTCTTGTTGTTCGACGTCCAAGCTTCTTGACAAGTTGGTTGTCGTCCATCATGGCCATGATCCAAGGATCCATGACCTTAACTCCAAGCCTACAAGTACCTCAAAAATCATATGCAGCCAATCCAATTACACGAGAGGCCAACAGTGCAGCGTCTATCCAGTGGAAAAAGGCAAAGGGCGGTGAAAAACTTGATACCTCTGGATCTAACTAAGTCACCCAACAAGTGAAGGTCACTCCCGTCCATCGTTTCACCCCGCCGCGGCCACTTACTCACTGAAATCACGCCCCGTCCGTCTACCTTAGATTTCGAGATCCAATCTCAGTCCATCTCGACCTAACAAGCACCAAGACCAGGCCGCCTACACTCCTACAGAGACGCTCTACTGCTTGTCACTGAACCCGCAATCTCGCGCTCTTCTTCCGGGTCCCCCCTTCCCTTCCCTTCCCTTGTCGTCGTCTTATTATAAGATATCTCCACATCCTCTTCTTCTCGCTCGGCTTCTCTTCCATCTCTTCTTCTCTTTGTCTTCCTCTTCTGCTTCTTCTTCCCCCACCAACCGTCTCTTTCTCTCCCCAAATCTCTCATCATGTCTCGTCCTCAGAACATTGGCATCAAGGCCATTGAGCTTTATGTCCCCAGCCAGGTAAGCTGAGATATTCCCCCTGCGATTGTTCGCTATCATCATACAATCTTCAATGCCCTCATGTTGTCCTGTTTCTGGTGGGAATTATTGTCGTTGGATATTGCCCCTCACCAAACTTTTTGGATGGGACAAAAAAAGTCCCTGCGTTATTACTCTCGTGTTCGGGTTCTGGTCGTGTGCCCCTCCATTACAGATTGTGCCCCTCTATCCCAACGCTTGAACGAACGCACGCCTCTTTGATGACGCCCCCAGCTAACCACAATTTTATTTGCTCTTTAGTATGTTGATCAGGTTGAGCTCGAGAAGTTCGATGGCGTTAGCGCCGGAAAGTACACCATTGGCCTTGGCCAGACCAAGATGAGCTTCTGCGACGACCGTGAGGGTACGTTTCCCCAATTCTTCACCGTCCCCCTGAAGAGACGATCTTAGCGCAATGCGCCTAACCTCACCGCGTCCTGGGAAAATCTCATGATGGCATTGGAGCACCGCTAATTTGCGATTTCTGCAGACATCTACTCTTTCGCCCTTACTGCTACCTCCAAGCTCCTCAAGAACTACAATATCGACCCCAACTCGATTGGTTACCTCGAGGTCGGTACCGAGACTCTTCTCGACAAGTCCAAGTCCGTCAAGAGTGTTCTTATGCAGCTTTTCGGCGACAACACCAACATCGAGGGTGTCGATACTATCAACGCTTGCTACGGTGGTACCAACGCTGTTTTCAACGCCATCAACTGGGTTGAGTCTTCCGCTTGGGACGGTCGCGATGCTATTGTTGTTGCTGGTGATATTGCTCTCTACGCCAAGGGCAACGCTCGCCCCACTGGTGGTGCTGGTGCCGTCGCTCTCCTGATCGGCCCCAACGCCCCCATTGTTGCCGAGCCCGGTCTGCGTGGTACCTACATGCAGCACGCCTACGATTTCTACAAGCCCGACCTTACCAGCGAGTACCCCTATGTTGATGGCCACTACTCCGTCAACTGCTACACCAAGGCCCTTGATGCCGCTTACCGCGCTTACGGCAAGCGTGAGGCCAAGCAGGCCACTAACGGCACCAACGGTGCTTCCAACGGTGATGACTCTACCAAGACCAGCCTCGACCGCTTCGACTACCTTGCTTTCCACTCCCCTACTTGCAAGCTTGTCCAGAAGTCTTACGCTCGTCTCCTCTACCACGACTACCTCGCCAATGCCGACTCTCCTGCTTTCGCCGAGGTCGCTCCTGAGCTCCGTGACATGGACTACGAGAAGTCTTTGACCGACAAGGTTGTTGAGAAGACCTTCATGGCCCTTACCAAGAAGCGTTTCCAGGAGCGTGTCAACCCCTCCATCCAGGTCGCCACCAACTGTGGTAACATGTACTGTGGCAGTGTCTGGGGTGGTCTCGCCAGTTTGATCAGCATTGTCGACAACAAGGCTCTTGAGGGCAAGCGAATTGGTCTCTTCAGCTACGGGTCTGGCCTTGCTGCCAGTTTCCTGTCTTTCCGCATCAACGGCAGCGTTGAGAAGATCTCAAGCGTCCTCAGCATCCCTGCCCGTCTTGAGGCCCGCCGCGCTGTCCCTCCTGAGACCTACGATGAGGTAAATACAGGATGCTTCAACCCAATACATAAAAAACGCGTGCTAACTGTTTATCTTAGATGTGCAACCTCCGAAAGCAGGCCCATCTCCAGAAGGACTACACTCCCAAGGGTGACGTCTCTACCATCACCCCTGGTACTTACTACCTTACCAAGGTCGACGACATGTTCAAGCGCGAGTACGCTATCAAGGAGTAAAGGATCATCCTTTGAAAATCCAAAGAATCCTTGCTCGAACAACCTTTTATACGAGACATTTTTCGCTTCTAGACTTGGTTCCATTACAGCTATGGACCAGGCAGTAAGCATATCATGAACATGATGACTTCAATGGGGGAAAACTTAGACGCACAGGGAAGAAGAATACAGCGGATGATGATAGAAGCGCAATTCGCGCTGTGGAGATTGACATTAAGGCCCTCTAATTGAGCTAATAATGATGGGCATTATGGCTTGTGGAAGTACTGGGCCCCGTCTCTCCTGGGAGATTTACGAGGAAGTTTGTCAAGACCCGTACCATATAGACCTGGTCATTTGGCGCTTAGAAGAGTTTACGATACTTGGAATATAAAAAAAATAGTATTTCAATCGATTAAGTTTTCTCTAACTTGTGTCTATTCTTCTATCAGCCATTGCGTGGTTGTCAGTATATGTGACATCTAAGAACATGGCCTTCCAAGCCGTGTTCAGATACTTTTACAACTGCTATTCGTACATAAATAGGGGTATTCGTCTATTTCTCCTCCTTGAACTTCCACTCTGCGTGCCGATGAAGCATGTAGTCCTTACTCTGAATGCCCTTCCAGATACCGTACAGGCCGCCCAACGGGGGCTTGCTCTTGAGAGAGCGCTTCCACTTCTGTCGTTCTTCCCTTCGTGCTTCAACGTCAACCTTGACCTTGTCATGAACAGTAGGAAGTGTCTCGGCGTGATATTTCTTTCGCAGAGCCTCATACCATTGTCGATCGTAGAGCTTCCAGAACTCCTCTTCGTCGTAATAAGTATGAGCATAGAGCCACTTGAGACCTCCAAGCTCAACAAGCTTGTCTTCAAGAGCGCGGTTCTTGGCAACAAATTCATCTGGGTCAGAAGGTCCCCAGCCCCAGAGACCAATGTTCAGCGATGGTGGAGTGGCCACAGTTCCGTCAGCGGCAGTTGTGGTCTCGCCAGTGTGAGGATGGAAAGTCGGAGGAGGTGTCTGTTTCAACGGGCACAGCCAGAGGGGCCAGATGTTGAAGTTCTCGGCAGTGTAATCGACAAAGGTCTCAGCAGTCTTATAAGGCAGACCCAGATCCTGGACGATGAAACGAGCAGACTCGCCGCTGCCATGAAGAGCGCGGTACAGCATACGAGTGTGAAGGAAATCATCAAGGAACCAGCGGAAGAACTTTGTGAAAGGAACACCCTTGAAGTAAGTGAAAGCAGCGGCGCCAACCCAGAAACCACCGCGGTCATAGCGGAAGAAGTACTCGGCGAGAGGGATGTAATCAACAGGAGAGGATGAGGCAGATTCGGCGGAGACAGTAGGGCCAGCAGAGGGAACGTTGCGAGTGCGATCTTGGACATGGAGATAGTACCAGGGATCCCAAGCACCACTGAAGGTCTGGGGCTTGATATCGGCAGGCTTTTCATCAGTCAGGGTACCAGTAACAACGACACCGTGGTCCTTGGAGAAGAGGATGCCATCAACATAGTCATTGGAAGGGTTCTCGGTCTCGGCGCGGATTCGGGCAACAGCTTCAGCAACACTGCTCGTACGATGGTAGGTCGTCTTGACGAACTTCTTAGCTTCCTGCAGTTGGAGCTCAAGAAGCGTCGTCATGCCCAAAGAACCAACAGCTCCAGCAGCACCACGGAACAAGTCAGCGTTCTCCTCCCGCGACGCTCGAACAACCTCGCCATTTCCGAGAACCATCTCGGCCCAATTGACAGTATCATTGAAGAATCCGTGCTTAAACGAGGAGCTCTCGCCAGCTGTGCCTGCAAACCCTCCTCCAGCTGTGATACCAGGAAACTCCATAACCACGGGCGGTACGAGGCCATGCTTCAGCGTCGACTCGACAAGCCTGTCCATAGGGACATTGGGCTCGACGAGGGCGGTGCGAGTCGCACGATCGACCTGGAGGACATTTCGAAGAGCGCTGATATCGACGACGGGTTTGCTTGTCTGCTGAGGCCGTGTGCTATTTGTGCTGCCGTGGAAGATGCGATACGGCTCACGACGCTCGAAAAAGCCGCGGACGGCTGATGCGATGGTTGTCACAGCCTGCTTGTGGCGCTCCATTGCTGAGGACGGGGACCCGGGTTCTGAGTCTGGAGGTGGCTTGTTTTGCTCTTGAGGTGAAGCGATCAGCGACATTTGGGATAAAAGTCTGGTGGGTCTTCCCGTGCGGGCCGGTCTCGGGGATCGGAAGTGGTGGAGGTGGAGGCGGAGCCGGAATTGAATAATGGGATTGTTTCAAGAAAGAAGCAATTGATGTTTACATGGAAGAATTGTTGTTTTTGTTCATAGGGCTCGTGGTACGTAACGTGGGTGATGATCCTATAAGGCTTGGCTTATAAGTTCCGAGGGTGCCGGTCGTTAAGGTTTCAGTTGCTGGGCAGCTCATGTAAGTCAGACATTGATATGTCAAAGCGATACTAACTAGGATCCCACACTGACAAGACACAATACATCATCATTGAAATTGACTATATAAGTATATTCCCGGCGCCTAACGTTAGCTGTCGCAAAGTATGCTATGTATATCCAATCCCATTACATGCCTAATCGCGTTTCGAAGCGTCGTCAAATCAAGCCACCACCTACAGCTTAGCTGCTGGTGCTTCCAAAACCTGATCTTCTAGCCCTGTCTTCTCTAAGACCCTCTTTTGAATAGCCTCTTCTGAAGCATCACTCAGCTGGTCAAACTTCAATGGCACCTCTTCGCATGTTTTCGCCCTTATCATGATAGCACTCGACTCAACGCTATCGGGGTCTTGCACGACCGCACGTATGAATGATGCCCAGCCGTTGTAGCACCGTGGTGTCGCAGGAGCGTTACGCAGCATCATAGCGAAGCAGTGCGGCATACCTTCGTACTCCTCAAACACCACTCGCACACCATCAGCCTCGAGTTTGCGAGCAAGAAACTTGTCCTCATATGCGAGAATCTCCCATCCCGTGCAAAGATAAATAGGTGGTGCCCCTTTCCAGCTGCGTGCCATCACGAGAGATGCCAGAGGGTGAGCAGCGAGGTCGTCGGCGATGTACATGTTGCGTCGTGGTGGGTTAGCTGGCCAGGCCTCACACGGCGGGACTGTCCACTTTTCGATGGCCTCCGGCTTGGGAAGATAATCACATGGTGTTGGTGTTGACATCTCCCATGTCGGGGAGCTTTGTGTAATGTCAAGCCATGGAGAGTTGAGTGCTACGCCAGCTGGCATGGGAACCTGACGCAACTCGCCGTGCCACAGAATTGGAGAGTCTTGTCTGCGGAGCTCAAGGATGAGTTGGAGTAACGACAGGGCAAGATTGCCGCCAGCGCTATAATCTCCCATGTTAGTACTTGTGAGTGACACACGGCTTAGACTCGAGACATACCTGTCACCAGCAATCACAATATGCTCCGGTTGCACAGGGCCATGATAAGCATCCGGAGGTGGATATAGCAGCGTGAAGTAGGACACAAAAGCGTCAAGCAACGCCGCAGGGAATGGATGTTGCGGCGCAAGTCGATAGCGCACCGAGTAACACCGACCCCCCGTCAACTGCGCCAGCTTTTTCGTTGTGGGACGATGTGTTGCTGGGTCACAGAGATAGTAAGCGCCGCCGTGCAAGTACAAAACTGTTGTTGGCTCCTTGCACTCTTGCATCATGCCGTGGTACCTCTCCCGCTCCGACACGTCAGGCAACGGAGCGCCACGGGCTACACCGCTCCGGTAGCCGGTCCACTCGGCCTCAACATCAACGAGATCGGGAACGGGAACTCGGCAGGTGGAGCCTCCGAGGTGTTCGAGTGTGCTGATGAGGGCATCGCGGATTGATGTCTCTGGAGGTTGTGGACTGGCATATCTGCTAACCCATATGTGCCCCTTGATACCAGAGTCACGGAGTGTAAGTCGTTGAACAGATGATATACTACGGGGAGCTTTTGGTGTGAGAATAACGCGAAGGCAGGCGATGATGATGGCGCTTCGCAGGTCGAGATATTTGGATGAGTCGGAGAGGTTGAGGATGTGTGCTAGGCCCTGGCGGACGATGAGAGGGAGTAATGGAACAACTGTCCGCACGGCCTCAAGAGTTGCTGAGTCCATGGTGGTATGAATGTCCAGACTATGTAGAGTGGAGGATTGTCGCTGAACTTATAGTTGTTGATGTGAGGGTGATGTATGTGATTTAAAGGCAAAGACGAAGTGATCAAGACAACAGATGGGTATGGGACAGGTTGAGGAAGGCATCGACTTGATATAACCAGAACAACAGAGATTTGCCTGATTGAGACCCAAGTCATAAAGGTACGGGTAACAGGTTAGAGGGAGGGGTAGTAGAAGAGAGGACCAGCTGAGGCAGTTCAAGAGTTGTCGTACAGCGGCCTCTAACTAAACAAAGAGTTAGGAACCCCTAGGATCCAATTTCAATGATCTCCCTCGAACAGAGTCCAATCAGGGGCTGTCTCTCCCGTTTGGAATCGCGTCAAAGTCCTTGTCCGGAATGGCGGTCTTGGATTAGAGATCCATGACACTTCTTGCTTTGCCACTTGTAAGTGTAAGTGGGCTTTGATGTGTGGTTACCTAGGGCCAGCGTGAACTCTCTAGCAGCTAAAAGGTTGACATTTGGGTCGTGACAAGTTGTTTCTTTTCACTCTTCACAGCCAAATTACAAAGAAAACGAAGTGTGATCAGTTGAGGTGATGTGTTGGTTCAACAAAATGAGCCTCGGCACACGGAATTAGTTCACAACCAACCTTCAAGTGACGTCTATGGAGTTGCAACTAGCGCTTCAGACATGAATCAGAACCCTCGGCAACAGAATCAGAGTTATTTTGCGGGGATTGGCTAGTCAATTTGACAAGACGAACTCTTTTTTTGCCTCCATTTACTGGACTACCTTGAGATGAAAGCCTTCAAAGGTCAATGCGTTGGTCGAGTGTGGGTTATGAGACTTGTAGGTTCAAACCCAAAATGGTAATTCTTGCGGGCAGCTTCAAGGTTGAGTGCATGCGCGATAGCAAGGGGATGCATGTAAGCGCACGCGAGGTGGGAAGAAGCAAACAACTAGGCGCGGAACTTCAAACGATATTGGTATTGGATCTTGCAGGCTTTTCTGTCCAAATCAAGCATCTTGCATATCATAATATCTATCTGTCAGGGTTCGTATCGTTTTCACTTGATCTAAAGAATTATTACAACATGAGTGCAATTACAAAAGGGCCATCTTGAACCCACCTACCTACCTACCTACAGAGTGAATAGTCTTATGGAGTCTGTGAATTAGGCTCAAATAAGTAATGTGGTAAAATTGACAATGGTGATATAACGCTACAATACCAAACCATCCCGCCACGTAAACACCTCCCTCCATTCGACAGAACCGATTATTCCAAAACTACGGATGCATAAATGTTGTACAATTATGGTCAAGTATACTCTTCACTGTTTCAAGAGCTGGAGCTAGCGCCAGCCTTTGACTCGTCGGCCTTGACCTGAGTCGACGATGTGTCATTCTGGTTCGCCATGGCCATCTGCCAAGCGGGAATTGATTTCTTGCCAGTCATGTTGGCAAGAGGGGAGGATGAACGGTTGAGTTGAGGAGCAGAGGGGAATGTTGGCTTGGGGACCTCTGCACCAGGAGTGGTAGCAGCCGATTCAACTGTGGCCTTCTCTCCGTTGGTCTTAGCAGCGGGGGTCGAGGTAGAGGCAGCAGGAGTAGCTGCGTTGGAGCTTCCACTGGCACCGATAGTTGCGGCCGTGCCTCGCATATAGGTGTTCGTGGTTGAAGAACCAGTAGTGCTGCTAGGGGTGGTCATGCGCTGAGATACCAATGTCTTGAGACTGGTGAGCTCAGTGTTGATCTCCTTCAGCCGGTTATCAGTCAGACCCTTTTGGTTCTCGAGAGCCTTAGGAATTGCGTCCTTGAGAGACTGAACCTCGTCGCGAATTCGGGTCGCATCGTCCTCCCGACGACGATTCGCAGCCTTGAGGTCGGTCATGACTGTCTCGAGGTCCGCGATCGCTGCGTCCAGCTTTTCGGTTCGCTCCTTTTCGGCATTCTTCAGACTCTCCGTATCCTTCGCAAGCTGCTCAACAAGCGTGAAGGCTCGGTCGAATTGGTCCTCGATTGATTTCTTGTCTTGTTCCAATTTCTCCGGTGTCGGAGGCGCGACCATTGGATATACGTAGCGCTGGTCGCATGTTAGCTTACATCATCAAAATCGCTACAATGAAAAGCGCGAACCTTGCCCAACTCATAGAGACCATAAGAGACGCCTCCAACTACTGTGGCCATGATGAACCAGTCTCTCCAGTCCCTACGGGGAGGAGGTGGCGGCGGTTGCCAGGCATGCTGTGGATAGGGGGGATAGTATTGTTGACCAGGAGGAGGGCCGGCGGGAGCGCTGGGATAAGGCGCGTTGGGAGCTGGAGGTGCGCTACCACCTGTTCGTGCCAGCGCAACGTCAATTTCTTCTTGGGTCAGGTTCTTGCTTCGAAGGAATGAGATGCGGTTCTCGACGGAGGATGACGCGACACTCGGGTCCTGGAGAACTGCGATGGGTTAGTCGGCGCATTTGTAATGGCTGCACCAGATCGAATACTAACATTGGGTCTATTCAGGAGTTAGTATCTGCTGGTTCTATTACGATGGCTCTGGTGGCTGGGGGGAGTAGGTCAACTTACTGCAGAGGATACGAGATCCTCGCGAATAGCCATGATTGATGTTTAGCCGTCAGACGGCTCTCACCACATAACCTGAGTCGCAATGGGAAGAAGTTGTAGAAGTGACTCCTGAAAGGACTTGAGCGATGATGATGGAAATGTTAAATGCATGTGCTAGTTCAGCTTGCGGAGGCCGGACCGTGGAGTTCAAGAACGTGGAGGCGTGGAGTCGGAAGCGTGACCGATCCGTACCGAGGCTTCTCCCAATTGACCTGCCGAGATACGTACCCCAAACGGTTCCCGTCAGTTTGAGGCTGCAGGCGCGATCACGTGTAATCTTAATTGAATATCCACTTTTGCCAACTCAACCGCTACTCCACCAGAGACAACACAGAAGTTACTGGCCAATCAGATTGGGCGGGTGGTTTGTTTACTTTCCTCCCGAGCAACACTTCTGTAACGCCTAATCTCCCCTACCCTACTCTCTTTACCTTACCTGTACGCCATTTTGCATTTTCTTATCCCACTTTGCATCAGCACCATTATCACGACGGCCCCTCTGCGCATACAACAATTCACGATAGTCGCCTGCTTTGCGCATGCACCTCATTGCATTCGCGTGTTTCCCCTTTCACTAGATCATGTCCCAAGATACGGGCCTTTGGAGTGTCCGTAGACCTAGAGAGGTACGACTACCGAATATCTTCTTCCAGCTTTTGCGCCGGACTGGTAGACCGCTATTCCGCGCATCAACTTGAACATTATTGACTCTAACCTGCAACATAGACCCTTGGTGGTATTAATGCAAACAGCGCCATTCCGCAGCCCGGTTCGACTATGAAGCGATCCAGCTCCAACATTGGCGGCAATTACCCTGGTAGTCATGTCCGTTCCATGTCGGGATCTAGGCAATCCCTTGCCATGCAGCGACCCAACCAGCCTTTATTCCAACGCTCATCCTCCGGAACCAATCTTGCCGACATTGGCCTTTCGTCGGTGAAGCGCTCTTCGTTTGCTCCCAAAGCATCGGCCTTCACCCCAAATCCAACAACAACACGAGCTTCGACGGATGGCGATCGACGTAGCAGTGTGTACCGACCTCGTCAATCTACCGCTCCTCCAACGACGCACCAGAGTTTCTTTCAAACTACACCAGCCCCAGCTGGTGTACCCCGCGACCCGCGACCCCTGAAGGATCGATCTTTTCAAGCTCGTATCGGACAAGAAATTCTGGAGTACATGGTTCAACACAACTTTGAAATGGAAATGAAGCATGTTCTTTCGCAAAATGTCCTCAAATCGCCGACGCAGAAGGACTTCAACTATATGTTCCAGTGGCTCTATCATCGTATAGACCCCAGCCATAAGTTTCAGAAGAATATCGACCAGGAAGTGCCTCCTCTACTCAAGCAGATGCGATACCCTTTCGAAAGAAGTATCACAAAGAGTCAGATTGCCGCTGTCGGAGGACAGAACTGGAGTACATTCCTTGGCCTTCTTCACTGGATGATGCAACTCGCGCAGATGCTTGATGGCTATGTAAACTGCCAATACGACGAGGCTTGTATGGAGAGCGGTATTGATGTTAGTGGCGACCGCATCATTTTTGACTTCCTCAGCAACGGCTACCGGGATTGGCTGGCTATGGATGAGGACATGGGCGACGAGGAGGCTGAACGCGTTTTGGCCCCTCATGTTCAATCCATGGCAGCCGCTTTTGAGCGATCGAACTCCAAGTACACATCAGAACTCGAAATGCTAGAAGCTGAGAACGCACGACTTCTCAAGGAAATCGAGGATTTGGAAAAGTCAACACCCGACCCTGCAGTTCTCGATAATCACTTCAAGATTATGGAGGAGGATAAGATCAAGTTTGAGGAGTATAATGCCCTGGCGATGCAAAGGTCCGAGAAGTACGAGAGCCGGTCTCAAGTGCTTCAAGAAGAGCTTGACAAACTCATGGAAGAGCTTCAAGAGGCCGACGAGGAGCGACGAAGCCTACAAAAAGCTGTGGATGCCCAAGGAATCAGCATGCAGGATATTGACCGCATGACTGCAGAGCGGGAGCGATTGCAGCGCGGCATTGAGTCAGCTGGCCAACGACTGGAGGAAGTAAAAAAGAAGGTGACAGAGCGAGAGACTGAGGCGAGCCGAAAACTAGATGAATTGGAGCAAATGGTGGATCGATACAACACAATGGCGTATCAGATTGCACTAATTCCTTCGACGGCAGCCAACGCCAAGGGCAGGGAGTTTGAGCTCCAGGTCATGGTGGCCGACAGCTCGGATTTCACTTCTACCAACTTGAAGGGGTCATCGGGCCCATCATCTGCGGACCGTCTCCTTGTTGACGCCACCACCGGATACCAAGCAGGTCACATTCTCAACTTGGACCTTCGGGGACAAATCCGGAACAGCTTCCTATCGCTACGCAAGGAAATCTCAGATCGCCGAGCGGCAGCAATGGAAGAAATGATGAAGGACCACGATCTGCTTGATGGCATAAAGGAAGCTATCGAGGACAGACGCAGTGAGGTGGAGGCACTTAACCACCGCGTTCGAGCAGCAGAAGAGGAGTATGAAAGGACAAAAGAGGTGTCGACAGCACAGAAGATGGCCTCAGATGCACACATCGAGAAGATGGAGAAGGAATTGTCGCGTATGCGAGCTGGACTGTCTGAGAATGTGCAAATTCTGGAGCAGCGTGAGATCAACACAACAATTGAGTAAGTGAGCATGCGCTTTTGACCGAGAGAAGAGACACTGACGGGGCAAACAGATACGAGCAACTTGTGCTTCAGGCCAACGCCCTTCGAGAAGAGCTTCACACTGAGATTGACAGGATGCTCAACGATGTCATCAAGTTCAAGATTCATGTTCAAAAGAACCTCGATGACTATGAGGGCTTTGTAGCCGACGAGCTCGAGAAAGAGCTCGGTAGTGACGAGATGGGCGAAGAGACTCGACAGATGGATATGTAATGAGAGTTACGCATGAAGCAATCTTCTGAGACGCTTATGATGACGACTGATGTTTTTCGGGCGGCCTTCTGGTTTGTTTTATGGCGTTTGGCTTCATGATTGGTCGACTGACGGATGAGTGAGAGCGGTTGGACACAATCTCGTCTGGCTGGTCCCTGTCTCAAGTATACATGCTTCCTTTCTGGTGGATATGCTTTTGATGAGCGCGAGTTTGAGCATTACGACATGTTAGTAATGGTAAATAGATACCTGGTGGTTTGCTTTGGTGTTTTTAGGAAAGATACCATGAGGCTATCTGATATAGCTGGCCTTGATTACGAAAATTCTAGTTACGAAAAAAAGCATAACGACGTTGCTTCTCGATTGTCAATGTTGTGTTAATGTAAGCTGACGACAAGGTGCGTAGCATGGCAAGCATGGACACCACATGGCCGTGGCAGGGATGGTCAGCACCTTGTCAGGGGGGTTCCCGAAGATGTCAGCAGGGATAAGGTAGCTCCTTGACTGCAATGATTCGTGAGTCTCCGTAGATACGACTCTTTTTCTCTGTAGGGTCGTATCGTATCTTATGAGCTGTGACATTGGAGTGAACAATACGAAGGAGAGTCAACAGGCAAGAAACTCGCTAGAATAAGACCAGGATACAGTGAAAGTCTTCTGTTGCATTCGGATTCGTTTATTCCCCGGATGCCCTCGGAAGATCCTCTTAATTGCCCCGGTCGGGGAGTCGGGGGGTTGTAATCTGCGAGCGGAAAAGTGATGCAAACTCCGCTAAGGCCCTGTAGGGCACTTATTGAGTTGGGGATGAACTTATGAAGAGCAGGGGACGAGGTTCAAAGCGCAAAAGTGCAAAAATGAGGCATTATGATGAAGCTGAAGAGCGTATGATTGATCTGTTTTAGACTGCAGATTGGATGAGAGTAGTATCACGGTATGGGCTGTTGATTGCCATAGGTTAGTAGTTTACCTAGTAGGTAGACGACCTGTAACCACTACCTTAGTTACAGGTGCAGACAGACTGCACATCCTCATATTCATGTCTCAGCTGCATAACTGCCCAGCAAGTCAAAACATTCAGTGTTAACTCCGCCAAGTTTTTATCCCCGTTATCACTGCACCCGCCTAATGCCCCCCCTAGTGCTAATCTCGGCAAGTTGGTTCTCGGTAGCTTCCATGATGCTTCCATTGTTGGTCTCGAGGAATGTACTTGCCTAGACTCCAAAGGTCATAGCTCCTTCACTCATTCTCTCAGTGTCTCTCTCTTGTCTCTGCCTCTGTCTCTCCATATTTTTACCTGACGTCTACATCTCCACCTCCTCATCTTGTCTCTTCTCTCCCTCTCTCTTTCATCTCTCTTCAATGGAAGCCAAATAATCTTGCCCGGTTGCCCTGGTCCAATCACCCCTACCTGGTGCAACTGTAACTCTGCTAAGGCCCGAAGACTCCGGTTTGGGACATTACTACCACATGCCGCGTACCTCTTTGACGATCCGTCAACTGAGTTATCATTTTGGATCAACGAAAAATACTAAACCCTTGACTTTTGCTTCCGCATACTCAACCCTTTCCTCAGCATCCTCTACCATCATGGCTCCAGCCGCAACTGCTGCTTCAGCTCAACTGAAGCCTCCAGAGCTGGCTACAAGGAATGCACCTGGCTCATCTGGAGGCTCTATCGCCTCTAGCACTGCCGTGTCGAAAATACCTGGTCGAACAGCGCTTCCAGATGAAGCTGTTTCCAACCCTCACCATCTCCTCAAGCGTGGCTCTCTAGTGGGCTTCAAGAATCCTTATCCTTCACATGCATACAGTCCCAACTTCGGTACAATGGTGCGGAGAGTCTGGTGGTATGTGAGGACTTTGCTATGTCAAGAGCGCTTCGTCGTCCAGAAACTGATGATATGACTCTAGGCCTACCTTTACCGGCGACATGAAGCACCCCAATTTGACTCCCCCAACTGTACCAGTGGTAAAGCCGCAATGGAATACCGAGCGCGAAACAGGCGATAGGATCCGTGCAACATGGCTAGGCCACGCTTGCTACTATGTCGAATTCCCTTCTGGCCTGCGCGTTCTCTTCGACCCTGTCTTCGAAGACCGGTGCTCCCCATTCAACTTCATGGGACCAAAGCGATATACGCCCAAACCCTGTGATATCAAAGACATTCCAATTGTCGACGCTGTCTGCATTAGCCATTCGCATTATGACCACCTTTCACATTCTTCCATTCTCGAGGTCCAGAAATACCATCCAGACGCACAATTCTTCGTTGGTTTGGGTTTGGAGACGTGGTTCCGCAAGTCTGGTATCAACCATGTCACTGAGCTCGATTGGTGGGAGGATGCCGACCTCACTGTCACAGTCAAGGATGGAGACAATCCCCGCGAGATCAGCGCTCGGATAATGGCTTTGCCGTGTCAGCACGGATCAGCGCGAACCATGTGGGATCGTGACACTACCCTATGGTGCTCGTGGGGTGTCCGATCTCGCGAGAAGTCAGTTTGGTTTGGTGGCGATACGGGCTACCGATCGGTCCCAAGTCTCCCTCCTGGAACTGATGATTACAGTGCTGAGTACGACCATCTGCCGAGATGCCCTCAGTTTAAACAGATCGGTGAATTTCGGGGACCTTTTGATCTTGGCCTGATTCCAATTGGTGCCTATCATCCTCGTGTGGCTTTCTCGCCGGTGCATGCAGACCCGGCGGATGCCGTCGAGATCTTCCGTGATACACAATGCAAACGTGCAATGGGAATCCATTGGGGCACTTGGGCGCTCACGTTGGAGGAAGTCATGGAACCACCCAAGATGCTGAAGACTGCTCTACGAAAGAGAGGCCTACCCGAGGTTGGTGTGTTTGATGTTTGCGATATTGGTGAAGCTCGAGAATTTTAGCTTGGGTATAAAAAGAAGGCCTTGGGGTCTGGAGAAGCGAGACATGTTTGCAGATGTAAATACCCTGATTTATTGTAAGGCCTAGTCAGAACTGATGGCATCTGGTTGGATGAGAAGTATACTGCGGTGCTCTTGTATACTACCTTGATTCGACGCAAGCCTGAGACTCTGTAGAAGTTTACAAATTAATTTCCACTTCTTGTAAGCTCTTTAAGAATAAGAAGAATAAACCCTCGGAAATGATGTCACAATAAGATAAGACCCTGATCGACGATGGCCCGAGTTCGCATTGAGTGTCCAATCAAAGCTTTACTCTGACAACGATAAACTATCAGCCTAGACCAGCTCCTCCTGGCTTGTCGCAACGGGTCAAAACGGAGCTCAACCAAGAGTCTACAGTAGAATTGATCCTCGGTTCTTTTCTCATCTGAGAGGTCATTCCTTGCTGCTGGTTCCACGGTAGCTCGAGCCACAGGTGACGTACCTCACTCGCCACACTATTGCCACACCAGGTATAAGAGACTCCGGTCGTTTACATCCATCGTGACAACTACAAGTCTTATCAAAAGCTTCAAAAGTCACAGTTTTCATACATTTCGACCCTTATTTTTTCTTCCGACCACCACACAACACTAAGCCCTCACAATCAAACACCATGGGTCTCCCCGCTTTCTCAGAGCCAGCAACAACAACTTCTCAAACCCCGCAACAAGAACAGGATCACGGCACTGGCGTTGCTACCGGTGCAGGCGCAAACACTGATGCAGGCGTGACAAGGCCCAAGACTGAAGAGGAGAAAGAGGCCGATCGACTTTATGAGGAGGCCATGGAGGAGGAGTATGCTAAGCGTGATGGAGGTGCCTAAGCATGGAACAACTCGAGCATGACTCGAGGTGCAGATTTACGAACCTGAAGTCAATTGACGAGAAACGATAGCTATAAGGATGATATTCTCAACTCTGGACCGAATTGAATAATACAAGTTTTGATATAACCCTAACTTTCGCCTGATGTGATCTATGTGTTCCAAGTGGTGGATGATATGCTGTTAACAATGCCAACTTTCATGATCATAATTCATGGAGGAGCTATCGATTGGCGCTGGCTGTGTTGTAGGACTCAAATATTCTGGGCAAATCTCAGCAGAATCGAGAGCTACTCGTTCCATCAATCATATAGCTCAACGCCACCTTGGATTGTTTACCCAACTGGTGTTCGTTGTCCGATCTCTGGAGCAGATGCTCGTGATCGCCCTGGCATTGTCACACTCCCATAAGGTCAAAGTTATATTCCCCAGCCTAGAAATTCCTATGCTGCCATAGATGATCCTTTGTCCGGATAGATTATGCAGCTCTTCTCGACAGGAGACAATCATGAGCAATCCAGGAGTAGGCATTCCTTTCTGGCGTGATATTGGACTGCAGTTCATTGGCTTTATGAAGAGTATAGTGTGATACCGAACCAAGTCAGCCCCGGGGTTCGGGAATCAGGCACTTGGACGGCAAGAATTATAATGAGAGTCGAGTAAAATCGTTCAATCATTCTCTCGCAGTCTTGCCAAGGCAGCAGCAATACCGCCACTGAGCTGCTCGTCCTTATCTGTCTGGCTCACACGGGTAGCCTCTTCTGTCTGTGCAGTCTCCTTCGATGCTTCGATAGCAGCTGCAAGCATGGCCTCTTCATCGTCTTCATCATCCGTGTTGTCCATGAACTGGAATTGCTTTGATGCGGGCTCATTTGGCCTTTCTGCAGAAGGCGTGTCTCTGGCGGGAGATTGTCGCGAAGATGATGCAGCGGTTGGCATATCCCGTAGAGGGACCCGCGAAAGAGGTAAAGCCTGGTCAAGTCTTGCTGATCGTTCCGAGGCCTTTGCGCCTCTCTTGGCAGCCTTTTTCACTCTGAATGGCTCTTCGACTGCGGACTGCCACCTCTTGACTTTAACACCTCCCCATCCATTTAGCATACCGAGTTGTTCTGCATCGGCGTTGATTGCATTTTTTAAACTGCCGAAGTTGCTCACTACAGCGACTGCGTCTGACTTGTTCAGACTTCTCGGCACTGTGACGAACTCTACCAGCTTCTCGCCGTAGCTGGACGGTTGTTGACCACGGATCGCACCAAATGTAGCATTCTCGTAGCTCTTGTATAACTCGATATAGCGTGCGGCTTCAGCGGCGGACCAGCACAAAATAAGAGTGACGTTGTTGACGAGTGATGTCTTTGATAGTTCTTTCAAGGAGGCTTCGTGGTTGGGAATGTCGACCATGGTGAGGAGGATGCGCAGGTTGTATTTACCTTGAAGGTTACGGATTCGCGTATAGATGTATTCGGGATGCAGACGATGGTACTTGAGACTAAAAAGGGTCAGTATCAAGATGACACACAAACTGATGCGCAAAGCTACCTCAGGAACAGAGCGCAAGTACCCAATCCCAAGACATAGTCGGCAGGGATATCGCTATACTCCCATGGCATTGATCGAATGCTCGTGAGAACAGGATTTCCTCGCTGGCGCGGAGATACCAGGATAGTTGAACCAGACTGCTTCTGAGGCAGAGCCTGTGGTGTTGGTTGCACGACCTTTCCTGCGCTGGAGGCAGCTGGTGGTGCTTTGTCTAGACGTTGTGGTGTAGGTTGTTGGATCCTTGTAGGCTTGGGTTGTTGAACTGATCGTGCGGCGGTCGTGGGATCAGCTGCGGCCATAGCGGCCAGGAGCTCGTCGTCTGCGCCGTAGTCGTCGTCCATGATGAATTATTGAAGCTGCGTAGTGAAATTGGTCGGTCACGTTGCCAGCTTCTCGTTATGTGCTTATTGAGAGATGATGGTAGTTCACGCATCGCGTAAGTCGACTTGAGCAAGGGTGGGTCGTCACTCTTAATAGGTACTTTCAGTCTACTACCTTAGTAGATAATGAGCATTCTTCTCATATAAATCCTACGTCTTTTGTTCTCTGTCTTTTGCATCTCGGTATACTAAATCTCTACAAAGCTGTCACTGATTAATTCCATCAATGTGAAGCTTCCTAGGATAGGGATGCTAAAGCCTTTCTCTTTGCAGTGTTAAAATGCATCTACGTCATTCAATCAAATGACACAGCTGTTGGTAAAGTTAGCCAACTCAGCATAAGCGAAGTATTAGTAGCTAAACCAATTCTGAACAGAATGGCCTTATTCTATTCAAATCTACCTATAGTTACCACTAGTTATCGTCGAGGTATCGATACCTGTAAATGTGTCCGCGTACGCCTGGAAGATCATTTACTCCTTTCAACAATGCGGTTCTCAATTCAGCATCGTCAACTTGCCACAATCAACTTGATGCAACCCAAACGTCAATATCATCATGAAATCTATTTTTAACCCTCGGCTCCTGGTTCCTGTTCTTAGCTCAATGATCTACACTTTTCAACGTGGCAGTGCTGATGGTCTTCAATCACAACTCACTCACATGCAATGATAAGCATCAAACTCAGTTATCAAGGTAAATTCATAGTGCAGTAACTAAAAAACAAGTTCCTCCAGGTATCTTCCATCCAATCCCATGCCATCCGCTTTTACCTTGTCCTTCCTGTCCTATCCTTTCCTATCCTATCCAATGCCAGGTTATTCCCTCTGGCCGCGCCCAGAACGCCAGTTACCATAATGTTCGTTATTTGCGTACACATGTCCTCGTGTACATCATGTCTGTCTCAATTCTAATCCAAATCTTCTTCTAGTCCTGCATATTCTGTGGGGCTGGGCAATGTGCTCTCTGTGAGGGAGGAATGGATCGAGTAAAGGGAGGCCAACCAGCAGTCGAACATGGTTGCCACTTTTTGTGCCTCCGCGTTTGATGATTGTTGTCGTGTTAGTTGATCGCGTAGCCTCTCGTATGCCTCGATCATAACCCAGACCTGAAGTGCTGCAGTATCTTGTCCGTTTCGCTGTGGTCGGCCTGACACAACGGATGATAATTCGCTCGTTAGTAGATCGAGCGCTATTTGAAGGCTGATGTTTTCCTGGAATGAGTGCCCTGATGATGAAGGTGGTCGGAATTCATCTGTCCAAGAACCTCGTGGTGTTCCAGGGGTCTGATCGGGAGATGGTGGCGGCGAGAATGAGTATGGCTTGAAGTAAATAGTATCTCCTTCAACAGCGGCCACATTCGTATCGTGAGTCGCTGCTGACCTGAGTCTGGGCCTCAGCTGACGGGGTATAGCGGTCATGGATGAATACGTATTTGATGACCGTAGACTTTGTCGCTTGGCTCCGTGGGGAGATATGTGAAGAGGGGTATCGTCGAATGAATATGTCGATGCTCGTGATGGTAATGGTGAGTCCAGCAGCGGTGGGGGGCCATCTCTCGACTCAAGAACAGCATTGTATTGATCAGCGATCAATTCAACGCTTGATGTCTTGTCCGGCACATCCTTCGCCTTGCGCGCAAGTGCATGTTGCTCTAGTTGTCCGATTCGAAAGACGGGCGTCTTGGCCTGGCGTCGCATAATAGATGATGTCGAGGTAGTTGATGCGGTCGAAGGGAGAGAAGAGCTGTCCAATGATGGCCGCGTATGATGATCCTGGAGAGTCAAGTGGTGAAATTCTGGGATTTGGCGCTGAGAAGATTGTCTTCGTGGTGGAGGACTGAAGAACGCCCTCGGCGGCTCGGGTTCATGTTCATGTTCAGGTTCTTGTTGGTACTGATGATACTGTTGCTGAGGCGGTTCATAAGGGGAATTGATCTCTGGCTGAAGATGGTCCTCGGGCTCTGAAAACGAGGGTACAAAGACCGTCTTTGGTCGGAGATAATGATCCCATTTTGAATCGCTCAAATCGGGCGCGCCATTCTGAAATTGCCGTTGCGAAGGTGAAGACATGGTGCTCTGAGGGCTGAGGCTAGACATGGTCGAGTCGGTAGAACCGCGCTTAGCTTTGTTGAGGCTTTTGAGTTTCGGGTCTGGTTTTTGGAGTTTGCGCCTGGGAGGCTTCAGACTGTGACTTCTTGCGAGAGTGTTCTCCATGACGGGCGGTGAAAATTGATGTTGGGAGCCGCGGTTTCAGGGTGTAGCATTTAAAATGCAAGGTGAGTGATAAGCGTGGATCGTCGTCAAGGGCGCTTGGGTGAGAATTTGAGGTGAATTAAAACTCGTGTGCTATGCTATGCGTAGTATCTTGGTTGATATTGGTCACGTTGGTTGGTGAATTCTGAGGATTTCGCAGCCATGGAAGACAAACATGGGAGAGATATATGAGGTATGTTATATGACGAAGATGTGTAGGAAAAAGCAAATGCGAAATCGTGCAGACAAGACAAGACAGGCAGAGAGAGAGTTCAGTCAGTCAAGGTAAGGTAAGTCAGTCGTAATTATGTACGTAGTAAAGCCGAGAGACAGAGTCAAGCCCTTACCGCTTCCCTGGCCTAAAGTGGCTTCCAAGCTGCAGCTCAGAGTGGAAGTCCAATCAAGAGGACCACGAGGTGGATGAGATACTCCACGTCATGGGTCGAAGGGAAGAAAAAAGGGTTGGGGATAGGCAGGGATGGACGAAAACTGGGATTCTGCAACCTGCAACCTGCAACTTTTCTGGCATCAACAGGAACAGAACAGACTCCAACAGGCTTGACAGGCTTGACAGGCTTGACAGGGCTGGACTACAGGCATTGGACCAAAGATACAGCTGTGTATTGTCTACAGCTGGTAGCCGAGACGAGGGTGTACTGTATCCCCATAAAGGAAACTGATCCGCGGTACTCAACTTGACCATGGCCTCTGGCACCAAAACAAGATTCACCCTCTCGACTCCTACTCTTCCAGAATCTGACGAGAACAACCTCGGACCACCCGCCGCCTCTGCAGCGGTGAAGCCCACACCAGCAACTGATAATCAGGACCCTTCCCTGTCTGGCCCTGTCACCCGACCCGACTAACAGACATTCCTGAGTGCGCTGTAGAACGCCTTACAGCTGCCGCAACACCCTCACAGGCTCAGGCTTCGCACTAGGTTACTTCCTAGTGCCAAAACGGTTGTTATCCGTATGGCCCTGCCGCGTCGCGTGTGATTGAATCCAGCTTGAGCTGATGTCATGTCATGTGTGCCGTGCCTCTATCGTATTGTTTTGTACATATCAATCCATCAGAGACCCTCACTGAGGTCTGAGCCCATTTACTCATTGAGAGGGGTAAAAAAGACGTGTCTCTTGTCGATGGGCTGTTGTTCTGAAGCCATCCCGTCAGTTGTGGCAATGTCATTATGAGTAAGTTCATGTACGCGAGTTAGATGTGCATGATGAGGGTGCTGGCTGTGGTAGACGAAGCAGGCTGCCTCTCTTCGCACACTTTTTGCATTTTTTGACCACAATTTGTTGTGAACATAAATATTTCTCTCTTCGGTCTTGAATATCCTAATCGTCATTGATCAACAAGATACTGAGCGTTAGGGAGTAGAATAAGGCCGTCGGCGGTTCCTTTTGTCAAGAACCTTCCTTTGTCTTTACGACGGGATAAACGAGAGGAGGCATCTTCAGAGTCCAAAGTCAAACAAATACAGTGTCGGTATCGTTGACAGACGGTGACGGATACTGTATGCAGTTAATTTACTCAGGTGGTTGGGGAAATGGTCAATGGTTCTCGTGCCCTTTGAAGAAACGGTCAAGAAATGGCATGATATAAGAGGGATTTCTGGAATCTCAAAGGGCCTTAGTTATTATTTTAAAGGAGCTTAATTATCCGTCGGGTATTTCTAACGTATTTGAGGAATTTAATCAATGTTTTTTTTTAGTTAAATCGACTTGTTAACAGACTTTCTCTGTGCGCATTGGATTGGATCCCATGTTAGTGAGGGGTACTCGGATCGGATCGCGGGGACACATCGTGGGGTCAAAACTCAACATCGGATAATAATTTAAATGAAATGAATCCTTTTGGCGAGGCACTAAAACTTCCATTAGCATAAACTTGAGTCACGAGGTTTTTTATTTTCTATTTTCCCCTCAAGCCAGTCTCATTTCCACTAGAGAAGATGGAGCACATTGAATATCTATCTACCCATACCTGGAGGGAAGACCGAGACCGTTCATAGTTCATAGCATGTCGGTCAATTACTGCGCGGGGGCGGGCCACGGGGGTTTAAGTCACTGCTACCTATTCCCTTAGGCGCTGAACCATGAGTACTTCCTGCAACACCAAAGCCTCACTATAGATCAAGTCTTTGGTGATAACCTCTTAACAAATGCTCCCCCCAAACCAACCCCCAAATCAACGACTCTCCCCTCTCCAAACCCAAACCCATACCCAAGCATAATTATCGGCAAGAACTTGCCGGCGGATGGTTTCTCATGATATACAAATTCACTTTCATGGGGGTTTCCAGTGAGCGGATCCCGTTATTCCATCAATCAGACGCAGAAGAATTGGCCGTCATGGCATCTCGACTCTTCATTTACCCCACATCGTGACGATGGATGAGGTCTCATGAGAGAGTCTGTGGGAGGTATAAAAAAAAGAGACCAGCAAAAGGGAGAAGCTATAAAGCATGACACGCCCGTCCGGCTTCAATTTTTCTATTTAGCCTCAATTGATTCATTGCAATCTTTACGACTTTATATCTCCTCCTCCTCTTCTTCCCCTTTCTCGTCGTGATCCTCTCATCATAACTCCTCACTGAAACCTGCCCCGCGTTCGGAGCTCACCCCACCTCGAGTGTGTCCCTCATGCTTCACTGAGCTCCCTCATACTCGACAACTTGAACAATTGCCTTACGA
Source organism: Fusarium miscanthi (assembly GCA_014898875.1). Taxonomy (NCBI): domain Eukaryota; kingdom Fungi; phylum Ascomycota; class Sordariomycetes; order Hypocreales; family Nectriaceae; genus Fusarium; species Fusarium miscanthi. The sequence continues at coordinate 68,396 of JAAVUA010000178.1, forward strand.
ATATACAAATAAACCGCAATCATGGGTGAAATCACAGTTATCGGTTGGAAGACTCGCGATGTTCGCTTTCCCACCTCTCTCGACGGAACTGGCTCCGATGCCATGAACGCTGCTGGCAACTACTCCTCCGCCTACTGCATCCTCGAGACAGACTCTGAATACACCGGTCACGGAATGGTCAGTACTCAATGCGTTCAGAGACCATCTCAACTGTAGCTGAACTTGTATAGACCTTCACTATCGGCCGTGGAAACGACATCGTCTGCGCTGCCATCAACCACGTCGCCGAGCGTCTCAAGGGCAGGACCCTCTCCTCTCTCGTCGCAAACTGGGGCCAGACATGGCGACACCTCGTCAACGATAGTCAGCTCCGATGGATCGGTCCTGAGAAGGGTGTCATCCACCTCGCTCTCGGTGCCGTCGTCAACGCTGTCTGGGATCTCTGGGCCAAGACCCTCAACAAGCCCGTCTGGCGCATCGTCGCTGACATGAGCCCTGAGGAGTTTGTCAGCTGCATTGACTTCCGTTACATCACCGATGCCATCACACCCGAGGAGGCTGTCGCTATGCTTAAGGAGCAGGAGCCTACCAAGGCTAAGCGTCTCGAAGAGGCTCTCAACAACCGCGCTGTGCCCGCTTACACGACGAGCGCTGGCTGGCTTGGATACGGGGAGGACAAGATGAAGAGTCTGCTTCAGGAGACTCTCAACGCTGGGTACAGACACTTCAAGGTCAAGGTCGGTGGTGACATTGAGCGCGACCGCAAGCGTCTGGGAATTGCTCGTGAGGTCATTGGCTACGACAAGGGCAATGTTCTCATGACAGATGCCAACCAGGTTTGGTCTGTTCCCGAGGCCATTGAGTACATGAAGCAGCTCGCCGACTTCAAGCCTTGGTTCATCGAGGAGCCTACATCCCCCGATGATGTCCTCGGTCACAAGGCCGTTCGCGATGCCCTTAAGCCTTATGGTATTGGTGTCGCTACCGGTGAGATGTGCCAGAACCGAGTCATCTTCAAGCAACTCCTCCAGACCGGTGCCATTGATGTGTGTCAAATCGACGCTTGCCGCATGGGTGGTGTCAACGAGGTCCTTGCTGTCCTCCTCATGGCCAAGAAGTTTGGTGTGCCTATTGTTCCTCACTCGGGTGGTGTTGGTCTTCCTGAGTACACACAGCACCTGAGCACCATCGACTACGTCGTTGTCTCCGGAAAGCTGTCTGTTCTTGAGTACGTGGACCACCTCCACGAGCACTTCTTCCACCCCTCTGTTATCAAGGACGGTTACTACACTACCCCTGTGGAGCCTGGATACAGTGTTGAGATGAAGCCCGAGAGTATGGATCGATTTAGCTACCCTGGTGAGAAGGGTGTGAGTTGGTGGACTTCGGATGAGGCCAAGGTTATTCTTGATGGTGAGAAGATTTAATGGGTGAAAAAAGGACCTGGTGTTGTGTATCTAAAATGCCTCTATAAGCGGAATATCATGAATTTATGAGTTATCAAATCTGACAAGACTCTCTATGATATTAATTGGTCATAAGCCTAGCTGTTGATTTATGAATTGTGTTATATCTCCGAGCTCTTTAGGACAGTACCAATGCTCTAGGTTTGGGTAAGTCTTTAACTCGACTTTTACCCCCATGCGCTCCAAGCATTTGGCAGCACTTAGTCCGTGATAATACACAACATCCTCATCTCTTTTTCCATGCCCCATAAACACGGAGGTGTTCAGGAAAGGGAAAGACGTTGTTGGTGGTGCAGGATCAAGCTCTGCCTCTTCACAAAGCTCGTCGATTGCCCTTTGCAGTGGAGTTTTTGCTTCCTCTACACTATCCCTTTCGAATAATCCGTCTTCTGATACATCATCGCCTATATCTTCTACCATTAAACTCCCTGCCAAGGGCATGAAACCACTCATTATAACCACAGCGCCCAGGCTCTGACCCTCCCAAAGCAACCAACTCATCAACGCCATTGCACCGCCTTGACTGAAACCTATCAATACTAATTTTCCTGCATCTCCGCCCAGCCTTGCTATCTCATCTTTCAACAACCTGTAAATATACTCAATACTCGGTCGCATATTCCCCCGGGCCTCGGGCTCCCAATCACCAGTTCCTTCATACCATTGGTGAATAAGCGAACGGCGATACTTGGTCGCCCGCGCTAGGGGCGCGGTCGGGAATACGAAGCGAGCATGCGGGAGTGATTGGCGAAACGATGTTGATGGATCGAGAGAAGGAGATGCAAGAAGTGGTGAGTGGAACTTCTGTGCGTTGAAGCCACGACCGTGAAGGATGATGATGGTGAGTCTATGAGGTGAGACTAGAGGAGGAATGGCTACCAGTGGTGGAAATTCCCCTGGTCTAAGGCGCGGTGAATTTATCGTGGCATTTTCTGCTGACATTTTTGTTGGTGTTGATATGTATAAGTGAGGTTAGTTAATGATTGAGGATTGATGTTGAGTGTGAGGTGTGACCCATGAGAGGTGCCAGTGAATGAGACGAACTGATCACTACCAACCGCAACGGAGTTTTTCATTTTTCATGCTTCAATAATGAATTTAAATCACATGATTTCTTAGTTCATATGATTTTTTGTCTGGTATTTTCATTTTCAAATAGTCATTCATTGTAGTGCGTTGATCTCACCCCTTCTGTTGCATCTGCCTCATTAGCGAACGTGTCACTATATTCCGCCCCCACGCAACACAACACACCCATTCAGCTCAACCTCACATCACCAACTTCACACGCTCATTCATTCCCCTACTCAAAATGGGTCTCCTTAACCACGAAACAAACCCAATATCTTCGCTAACAGCTGCCTTCACTGCTTGGAAGGGTCTCCTCTTGGCCATCGCTCTCGGCGCGTCTGTAGGCCCAGACTACGATACTTCGACATCTCTCTTCTTCAACATCGTCTATGGCCCAACAACACCTATTCCTGCTCTCGCTACTCGTCTGACGAGATGGGACGCGCTGTATTTTGTGCATGATGCGGTGAAGGGCAAGGTGTATGAGCAGGAGTGGGCGTTTGGCATTGGACTGCCAGCCGTTGTACGTGGCATCAATGGGTTATTTGGACTTGAGGGCTGGGATGCCATTATTGCGATTGCCATCTCACACGTTTCTCACCTCATTGCTGTTCTATCACTGTACCAGCTCACCATTGTGCTATGCAATGATCGGAAGCTTGCATATTTGGCTGCGGCCGTGCATATTCTTTCACCTGGAGGGCTGTTCCTTTCAGCACCATATGCAGAGAGCACATTTGCGTGCCTGTCCTTTGTGGGCAACCTTCTTTTTGCCTTGAGTGTGAAATCCAGCCCTGACTCACTGAGGCGCAACGTTTCCATTGTCGGAGCAGGACTGCTGTATGGAGTGTCCTGTGTGTTTCGAAGCAATGGACTCTTCGGTGGTGTTCTCTTTGCGGTGGAAGCCATCAAAGGCCTCACAGCACTTCTTAGCGGGTTCACTTTCTCAAAAGTTCTGAGACTAGTTGCCCCTGTTGTCGGTGGAATATTGGTTGCAGTTGGGTTTATTGCGCCTCAAGTTCTGGCGTGGATGAGATATTGCAATGTCCAGGATAATGGCGAGCAACGCCCTTGGTGTACACGTCCTCTCCCAAGTATCTACACATTCGTCCAAGAAGAATACTGGTATGTGCTCACAAACGAACTGATCAGTGGCAACTAACAAAAACAGGAACGTTGGCTTCCTTAGATACTGGACCCCCAACCAGATCCCTCTCTTCCTCCTTGCAGCTCCAATGCTCACGATCCTCATCAAGTCAGGGACAGAGGTCGTGCGAGAACCTTCACGAGGCCTTCGAGCCATGATTTCTGGCACAAACGAACAGTGTCGGCTGCTCGTACGAACTCTGGCTGGTTTGCAGACTCTTCTCGCCGTCTTGGCCATCACAAACTATCACGTCCAGATCATCAGTCGTATATCATCCGCCTACCCCGTGTGGTACTGGTGGGTCGCTTCATGTCTCATGGATAAGCAGAGACAGAATTTGGGTTATGGGATAATTGTTTTTATCAGTATGTATGCCATGATCCAAGGGGGTCTCTTCGCATCCTTTTTGCCGCCTGCCTGAGGCAGTGCTGTATATACTTTCTATTTTTGCGTTGAGCTGGTTTTTTCCAGAGCCTGATTCAGCGGTTGGGCAGCTCAATGGATTCTATATGATGGTGGATTTGAAATAGAGTTGAAGTTATGGAAGCTTCATATGTCACACTTTCGTTCTCTCATGTTAATGTGTCGTTCTGTTGGTGAATATTAAATCTCTATTTCTGTATATATCAAGACATTCTGTTGCATCTTATTTATCTTTTTCTTCCATCTTCTAAAGATCTATTAGTCCTCATATTCGTCACTACCAGTTACACTTACACGTACCAGTCAACTCCCAATATGTCAGCGACAGGTAAGTTGATGATGATCATTATTCGGCGACACGTAAATTCTGACCAGCACCCAGCAGGACAACAGCCAGATCAGCAACCAGAGTATTCATCCAATGGATCTTCCTCTACTTCAAATATTATCCTTGGGCTACTCACTCCCCCGCCGACTCCCCCTCCCCCGTTTCAGCCTCGTGATACAACTCCTGACAACGGAATTGACATCTGTATTGAAATTTTAGTTGAGACCAAGAAGGTTGAGGGACAAGAACAGGACACAGCCAAGACCATTTCCCCTGTAAGTTTTCACTCAGACTCACATTTACAGCACTCCTTTCTAACAAGCATGCAGCCAATTGAAGCAACAACCGGCTCCAGCTCTACTATTAAGGCTATTTTGCCGAGCTTGAGAGCCCGTAGGGGCAAATTGCAGGTTATTTTTCACAACCAACCGAGTATAGCATGCCAGCATTCTTCTGGATAAAGCCTATTGCATCATCCTTAGAGATCATGGCAATAGTGTTACACTTTTTATTATTATTATTCATCGATCATAAAGTCGCCACAAGGACTAACCGAATAGGCCACTTGAGGGAAGTTAGAGGAGAAGCCCGTGTCTTCTTCATACAGAGGAATATATATTTCTGGGCGGTTTTAGGTACATATCTCGACTCATTGCTCTCGGCTGAAGCAGGATAATAGTCATTTGATGTACAATTCAATACAGAATGCGACCAAATGATGTTATCACCAGTAAAGTCCAATATTATATGCAACCCTTTCCAGCTCTCATTATTCAGGCCCCTTTTTCCCCATCATAGTGACTAAGACACTTGGGCTACCTAAAGATCGCTTCGCCCCCTGATTGAGAGTCTTCGGCCCTAGGTACATTCAAGGATGGCTCCAGCAATTATCACATTCTAGTAATGAGGTTTTAAACTATTCGTAGTCAAAGTAAATACCCATAGCTACACTCAAAATTATCAACAAGGCCACTGGAAACTACAAAATGATACTTATCTATTGAATAGTTGTCATAAGACCAAGACATATCGCTTGGGATACTAAGGTAGCTCGTGTTATTGGGCCAATAGGCAATTTCATGAAACGCTTGTATTATTTCTTACATGGAAAAACTGTTCTGATCGCTGTAGAGCCTGTTACCATCTACATGAAACTAATAACGACGACGCCTTTAAACACCCAGAAGACAATGCACCGTGTTTGTATGTTTAGCCACTCATTCGCTGTCTCTACCCAATAAAAACCAAGGCTTCAGGTACAAGCCCTTCGTACGCTTAAGATGTCAAGCCCAAGTGTTCCATTAATCTTTGCGCGCGCAGTTTGGCATGTGGGACAACTTCAAGACAAGCACCTGGTTCTAGGCATGCAACTCTATGATCTTCGTGATTCCAAAATTGTTCATAAAATAGATCGTTCAAGTCGTGTTGCATCTTCCGCCATTGTGAGGTCGCCGCTCCCGCGATGGCCTAGATCTGGAACTTCCAGCGGATCCTCCGTTGCTTTATTGTCCTTCTTCCTCCTCTTCATCTTGTTCTCGGACAGTTGGTAACGCTGTGTTCCTTGCTTTGCTCTGTGTAGAGCTCTCCGCACGTTGATGGCCTATCGAAATTGTGGATCGCATAAAGAGGCGCACATACTAAGACTCTTCCTCCGAGTCACTGTTATCATTAATCCTAATAGCTCGCCATCTCCTATCGGTCAAGTCTTGAGCAGCAGTTCCTTCGCTCTCTGGGTCGACATAGCCCTGACCTCCAGCAATGCTTAGTGCAACGGGCAAAAAGACCAGGGCATGGAGGGCGGCGAAAATGACAAGAGACAGCCAAACTCGGAAGTAATAGATCTCAAAGATCTTTGATCGCGTGAAGGCGAGTACAGACACACCCAGAAGTTTTGTGACGGTGATACCCGAAAAGACAGATCCTCCGACGTTAACAAGAGCAGTCCAAGCCCGGGCATCGCGACCACGGAAGGCATTGCTATTGCCTTCCATCACTGTGCGGGACGGATACATGAACGCGCGGGCGATATGAGCACAGAACTCAACAGAGATACCGACGCAAATGATGAGGTTGACCAGAGAAACAGCGTTCAGTGACACGTTGAACAGTGCCATGCTACCCATGATGTCTACGACGCTCATCACAACTGTGACAGAGACCACAGCTGCCGTAAGAAACGAACCCAAGAGAACGGTCGCAACAGCGAAGATTATGCCAACAGCAGCACACAACAATACAGCTGTTAACGATACAATGCTAAGATATTGGTCAAAGAAGATGTAGAAGACACTGTAGGGGAAAACATCCGCGCCTGTTCTTTCTTTGATATCAGAAGCGATGCGGCGAGCCGCAGAGTATGCAGCAATAAAATCTTCCTGGCTTCTCAGAGGAGAATGCATGGTTCTGAAGTGCGTGGATTTGACACGGTTGCCTTTATCATTAAGAACCACGGCCTGGCCATACGCGGCCTGGCCAGCGAGAGGGCATTCGTCGCCAGTAGGACTTGAAAGGAACTTCTTGAGATAATGAATGAATTCTTCATCCTCAGGCATGCCGTAGAGTGTGGTGTTCCAAGCTGGTTTGCGATCAGCAAAGCAGGTTTGGCCATGCTCCACACAGCACTGGTCATAAATGGGATTCAACCAGAGGAAGAAGTCGTCAATCCAACTGGCGGCAGGTGAAGAGATATAAGAGATCTCTGATCTTTGTCGTTCGAGCTCAAGTGTGTTCGTAAGAGAAAGATCCTGGCAAGTCGTAAATCTCGAGCAAATCTCTTGCTGCTGTTCTCGCTTGGAGGCATCAACTTCGCGGGTCACGAAATACACTGGGGGTCCTGTCTCCAAATACTCGTATAGGTCATTAAAGTAGGGGATCAAGTAAGAACCATCAGGGATAGCAACTCGCTGATCAAGGCCGAGTTGGATCTTGGGCAAAAGTGCCAGTCCACCTGCAAAGAGCCCAAGAAAAACTGTGACAACAGCAAGCTTGACTTTCCTGCCAAGAAGTCGTGGAGCATATGTGTTCTTGATGAAGACCTGCAACAAGCTCTCTTCGGCCATGTCTGAGCCACGGCTAGCTCCCGTGGCAAAACTGTTGGCCCCATTAAGGTGGACTCTAGCCTTAGTGATCTGCCACCAGGGCCACAGTTCACAGCGATGGTCTTCAACCCGCATCTGGTTAAGGGAAAGGAAGGAGACGAACATGGTCATCTGAAGCACGGCGTTGATCAGCACAGCGCCCGCAGCGTAAGCGGCGAAATTCCGAACAGCGGGCATACCAACTGCGGTTCCGAGAGCAAATGCGACGGTTTCTGTGAGAGCAGAGAAGAGAATGGAGGGTCCCATACGGCCCAGGGCTCTTGCAACTCGCTCCTCAACCATTTGGTCAGGAAAGCTGACATTGACTCTCTCGAGTTCATGGACAATCAGGAAAATGTTATCCACGCCAACAGCCAGAACAATAAACGGAATTACTTCAACAATGATGAGTGTAGCTTTTAGACCAACCCATGAGAAGAATCCAATAGAAGTAGCGATCGACATGAGGACAATAAGAATTCCCACGAGACCAAGCGTTACCTTGGACTCAACTAAGAGCACAGCAGGATTGCGGAAGATATGCTTGAGGGGAGTTCCAAGCGCCATGCAAGCGTAAACGAACATGACGATGTAACTGATGACGATAATTTTTGCGTCTGTGTTGGTCGACTTGTTAAGTTCCTGCTCGAGACTAATCTCAGTATTGAAGGACAAGCGAAGGCCGCGCTCCTTGGCTTCTTGTTGAACCTCGAGGAGTCGGTCGCGGAGAGAGTTTTCCCAATCAACAGCTCTTGCAAGGGCATCAGTTCCCTCTTGAGCGTTGTTAACAACCCAGGTTACAGTGATAGCATGGGCATCAACCACATCGTCGTCGTAACCACCAAAGATCATGTTGGGCTCGATGGGCTGCCCAAAGTCTGGTCGACAATCCACGGGGCTCTTGGCGCATGCGCGAAGGTCCTCTTTCCAGTACTTGGGGTCAAATCCACCCTTGGCGTGCCAGTAGGCTGAAACAGACTGCACCACACAGGCATCGTTGGCAGGTTTGAAGCAGAGATCCTGGAAGTATTTTCCATAGACAGGGCTCTCGATCTTCTTGACGCTCTCCTCAACTTCAATCCACCATTTCAGGGTATCGTATGTTAGAACAGGTCCTGGTCCAGAGGGATCCGTATCGTTCACAAGGAAGACCTTCTCAGCACGGTAGAAGGGTCCAAAGTTGCTGTCGAAGTAGGCCTTCTCTTGTGCAGCAGCAGAAGAGGGGCTCACCCATAGGCGAGCAGGTTCCTTCTCAAGGTCAAAACGAAACAATCCAACGCTAAGGATGGCAACGAAGAGCAGACTTAGGCCGATGCACCACTCAGGGAATCGAGCTGCAATGTGACCGAGCTGATAGAAGGCCTTGTCACACTTGTCGTTGACCCAGTATCTCTTAGTTGGGCGCTCACGCATCGCCTCCGTGTCAACCGGACCACCTTCATCTTCATCATCGCTATGTGAGGATTCATGCAACAGTCTTGTCCTTTCAACACGATGCTGAGAATACTTTTTATATGCGATGTGGCCAAAGACGGCGAGTATCAGAGTTAACAGCAAAACGCTATACACAAAGATGGAAGCAAACGAGAGGCAAGGCAAAAGACCGACTCTGCAAGATTTTGAGTCTTTGACGTCTGGGAGCTTCGGGCAGACACCAGGGCAGTCGACACATACGCAGCGGTAATCGGGGTCCTCATCATTGCATTTCTTCGGCGTCATGTCCAACGGATGGAGGTCGCGGTCGCTGTAATCAGTCGGAAAGTTGATCTGGAAAGGAGAACCGACGAGAGGTTTCTTGTCTCCAAGGAACTTCAACATCTCGGTATAGTTCTTAGCACCACCACCAATCAAGTCCATCGCCTTGCTGTTTGCGCCGCCAAATTTGACCTCTTTGCAGCTGTCATAGAAACCAGAGCCATATTTCTCTGAAATGAGCTGGTCGAGCTCTGTTACGAGCTTCTTGCCATTCTTGGGGGCAGAGTCGGTCACATTGATAAAGAGAGACTGGTCCGGAGAACATGTGAATGTACAAAAGAGATTGAAGAAGTTGTCTTTGCAAGCTGGACAAGACCCAATGAGTGTACTTGGTGTACCGAGCTCGGACTTGAGTGCTTTGACCTATATGTCGCATATTAGTATGAGGTTGTATGAAGGTTTGTAGGATATGCTCACTTGGTCCAGGCTACAGCAAACAGGTCCGGTCTTCCATTTTTGACCGCAAAGTTCGACGAGTTCGTTGCGAAGCTCTTCATCGGGATCTTCGGCCAAACCATTGTCGACACAGGGAAGTTCTTTGCCAAAGAAACTCTGCTTTCCACAGTGGCCGCGGAAGGCGCATCGTCCAGCTTCGTGGTTCGGAGTATACTGCTCAGCAAAGCCGAGGCCAGCAAGAAGTGCAGCCACAGCTCCAAGCTGAGGCACAATACGTTGATGCATCTCGAAGCGAGGGAGCCGCACGCGGCGGGGGATGTGTATGGAGTCGTAGGCCTACTTAGTCACGATCGAAGTCTGGTGTGGATATCGCTCTCCAGTTGACGTACGACAGGTACGATGCGACGATAAGCGTGGGATGATGGTGATGATTAAGATGCTCGAGAAGCAATCATAATAGATTGTAGAATTGAAGTTCAGAAATTGAGTAACGTGACTCAAGTGGTGGTGAAACTCTAAAGGCGACGCGTCGACAAAGTAGGCGCAACCGAAACGGTTGCAGGTTCAGACTTGGAGGCAGGTGGTGATGTCGTAGCGCAGCAGCAGCAGCCGTAACCGTAGCAGGTAGCTCGGTGACGGCTACAACCTAAGGTACTAACCTATGGAAAGGTTGGATGGGGCCCCGATAGCGGGCGCTGCAAAGGTCCCGGCCGACCTGCGTCATTCATTGGTTTTCTGTGGGCTAGGCCTGCCTCTAATTCGCCAGCGTGGTTAACTTAGTGGTCCTTGTGGTCTAAGAGGCTGGGGTTAGAAGCCGGGGTTGAGCTTAGCTAGGGGAGGCAAGAAAACTTAGGACCTCTATCTTAAGTGATAAAAAGATTTAGGCAGCTCTAGCCTAAGATTAGGAGGCTCATTACCAAGTTTATTTTAGCATATTCCTCTTAAGTCTTAACTTTTCTTGCTCCCTGAGGCTTAGCCATCGTGAGCTACAGTCAATGATTCATTCGGAGTTTAACTACCCTATAGATCAAGATATGAATTTGATATTTATTGATCGTTCGTGTAATATAGAGGTAGCAATTATTGAAATCATGATCGGAAAGCTTTGGCTTCTAAGTAGAGTCTTTAAGTCTATTGGTAGGTAGGTAGGTGCAAGGTTTCTCTAGGTGTCAAGGGCAGGCAGTCCAAGCGTCGTATTCGTTTGTCCTAGTGTACAAAGATCCAATATCAGCAGCAGCATTGTTGCAAAATGTGTCACCCATTTCTTAGATGGCCACCACTATATATTTCTAAGAGAGCATACCATATAACTTATTGTTTGATCCTAACTAAGCCTCCTCATTAACCTAGAAACTTGGAAGAATCTACATGTACTTAGGTAACACTTCACTAATTGCTCCGAATCCAAAGGTTCAACTCATACAAAAGTCAACGCTGTGGTACAGAAAACCACCTTAAATGAAGGGTCTGCCAGCCAGACAAACAACTTCCATTAATATCGTTCAAGTCTAATCCTAAAAGCAGCCGTTGGTCCTACAATAGGATACGAACCATTAGACATTCTCACTCATGTATCCCCGATTTTCCACCCAGCACAGGCCTGTGTAAAGTTAATCAACAGACCCAAGGGTAATTTCAGTTGTGAATGCCCTCAATAAACCTAAAGACTCTAGGTCTTGCACTACTCATTAACGGTATTGTATTATAACTTTGCAACCCAAAGGCTGGTTATCCTGGCACGTGATACGGTTAACCAACTTCAACTAACTCCACCTTCGCTCGAGAGCCCTGAAAACACCATGACTCTTTCAATCTTTCTGTGCGTCATTCGGCCTTTTAATTTCCCAACGTCATTATATAAAGCACGGGGAGCTCCTGAAAACTCAGCGATATAGTTTTTTCTTATTACCTGTAGGATCTTATAAAGTACCATGCTTTATTCTGGAACCAGCCATAACCGATATCACAACACTATCCCTCCCCCAAGATGCCAGAAACCTCAGAAGAGCTTGTGCAAAAGCTGGTGGTATGTTCATTTATTATCGTTATGATGACTTCAGCGCGTATATACCTAGTTGCCGAGTCATAGAATCGAGCTTTCAAGCCAGTATGGCACCTAGATATCGTGAGAATGACTATGAGATACAATATCGTGTTCATGCACTGTCATAGACAACAGACTTCATACTAATATATGACGCTACAGGAAAAATTCAGGTCGCTCCTGGACGAAGCCCTCGTAGTTGCCATCGCCAGCGACCATGATCTCACAGAAGCTTCCCAGTATAAGTCTGCTCAGACTGTCTTAGAAGACCTTGCCCAGCATGTCACAACAGAAGAAGCAACTGGATTCAACCCAAGCGGCATCTCGAATGTGCCTGAAGATGTGAATGGCGACGAGAGTACAGTTGAGACAAGCAGCCAGCAGGCCTCTCGTGCTCACGACACAGATACCACTTCCGCCAGCGATCAAACCGCATCGACAGCAAACACAACTTACTCCATACCCAGACTTACTTCATTCGATGATGATAGCGAGGAGAATAAGGTTCTTCTCCTCCAAAGCATGTTTAGCGAGCTCAAGGAATTTGACATCAAATACTCACTGAAGAAGGCGAATGGTGATGTGCAGACTGCGCTTGATGACCTACTGAACATCCAGTATCTTAAATCAACAGGGCAAGAGCAGAGGGGAATTGATGGATTCTTTGAGCCTGACGAAGCCGCCGGGAAGAAGAAGAAAAGAAACAAGAAGAAGGGCAAGAAAGCTCTCGGAAGCGAAACACCATCATCCAGCAGCGGAACTACCTCTCCATCCCCCGATGACCTGAAGGAGTTGAAGCGTATGTTCTAACCAATCATTCACCAGAAGGTGATAACTAACTGTCCGACATAGGCCAGGACGAGATCGCATATCTAGCAGACAGGCTGGACTTACCTTTTGGAGTAGTCTCCGAGATCTACTACAACAAACGCTGTGCGAGTGGCGCCGCTGCAGTTGAGATTTTGCATCGATACATGTCGCAAGGCATCGAAACCCACGATAAAGAGGGCAATAAATATGCACAGGAACTCGCCCAAAAGTATCAAAATGTCCCAGAGAAGTTTATGTCGACAATCGTTCAAGTTACGGGCTCCATATCACAAGAATCAGATGACATCGCGGCGCTTGTTAGCAAACATTTCGTCAAGAATCCCTGGACACAGAAGCTTGAGGTCAGTTATCAACTGACGCCACTGCCTGTAGAGGACATCGAAGGATTCGAGACAGTTACGCGAGGAAAATCCAAGCTAGCCCGGCCTGTCTCAGGAAGCACGAGCTTTCCTGTCGGCTCTTCAGCGTACGCGCAAGCTGCTGAGAGAGCCAGCCAATACAATCGAGCCAAACGGGAAGCAGCCGCTTCGGCAGCATCCTTAAATCGACGTGGTGCCTCTAATCCACTCTATCGACAGGCAGCAGGTTATTATTCTGAAAGGGCACGAGAGCAAGCTCGATATGAAATGCATGCTACTTCAACGGCGGCAAATCTACTCGTCGATAAGCAAAGCACATCAACTTCGATTGACTTACACGGCGTTAACGTGCAGTCTGGTGTGAGCATTGCTCGCGAGAGAGTCCAGTCCTGGTGGGCTGGCCTAGGAGAGTTTCGGTCTGATAAGGCTCGACAGCAGCCGTTCACTGTCATAACTGGACTCGGCCGCCATAGTGCTGGCGGTGTGTCACAGTTGAGACAAGCTGTAGCTGCAGCTCTCCTCCAAGACGGGTGGAAGATGCAGGTTGAGACTGGACGCTTTCTCATTAAGGGTAGGCGATAAAAGCCAAGCTAAGAATGCCTTGCGGCGGCTATCTCAACCATATTTTGGAAATCTTCCGCATTGACCTGCATCAACCAGATCGGCAACTCTTACGACATCTCATTGCTCAAACAGCGGCTAGATGGGATAATACTTCCCACAAGCCTTGGTCTTTTTGATGGCATGTTGGAGTTCTGGACCCCAATTCAAGCAAAGGCTTACGCAACCTCTGATCCACAAATGAACCCGAAACAGTCATGACAACCAACTGCGTGTTTCCTGCGGCAGCCTTGGCGAATAGACGAGCGGAAATAGTACTGTTAGTGCAGCTATCACTATGGAAACTCGGACCATGCAGCTTTAAGGCTGTGCTAGGCACGTACGAAACATGATCCTTCGCTCCACGCGCTATCTCCGCAAAAGACCAGAGTAAACGCGGCGATTTCCTAGATAGGATATGATTTTGCTTTTATTTTGTCACATCATGCCCCTGTGGGCGTCATCACAGTGCTATTGTATAAGTACTGAGCTGTCCGCCATGAGACACCAGTATCACAACTCACGAGGCTGACCAAAAAATCACGGATCACTCATCGACACTTCAACATGGCGGCCAAGAACCAGTCAGGACAGCCTTCCTATGAGCCTCTCCCCAGAGAGGACCCCGCAGCTGCGCTGCTGTCTCCTTCTGAGAGGGAGGATAGAGACGATGGAAAGACGCCTGTATTCAAAATCGCCTTCTCGCCTATTATGTTGTTACGACTTATGATTGTCCCTATCGTCATCACTGATGTGGTTTTCATCTGCATGCCCCGGGCCTCCCCAGGATCAGCCGCCGCGTTCGCGATGGGTGGAATTTTCTTGGTTATGTGGCATGCGTCCCGTGTCTTCAAGAGCCTCCTCCCCGGCAGGAAGAGCAACAAGTTCGACCTCAAGATTGGAAACTTTTTCTGCACCATTGGCACGACTTCGCTCGCCTCACGCACAAGCCGTGGAGCCTGGACTTATCTTGTCAGCGCTATCGACCTTTCTTTCGGTCTTTTATATATCGGACCCAGTGTTCTGTCCTTCATTACATGGAACTGGTATCATGACGCAAATGTTTCGGGTCTGAGTCTTACTGTTGTGTAAGTATATGGCTGATGGTTTGGGCCATTCAAGCGGTGCTAATGGTGTATTACAGGGTCATGCAGTCGGCCATTGCTGTCCTCAACTTGATCAGCCTTTTCCGCAAGATGAAGATCGTTGTCTACAGGGGCGAGGACGAAGAGGACTACCTTTACTCGATCCCTGACCTCGATGTCTTCCGAGACGAAGTTTCTGAGCCCCGCGACTCGATGGCTTCTGAGGTCTAAAAGACCAAACCGGAACTCTGCTAAAGGAAACCACTGCCTGCCCTTGTACGTCTTTCGCCCAAGGAAAGCATCTACTACAAAAGACTTGGGCCAGGAAGGCCATGGATTAGCCCGTTACGATAATGTTCCGAGAACAATATCCAGCTGGAAACGTGCATATGATGTAGTCTATGAGTAAACTGTATTTTGCTGTCACAGCGACAGACGGTATAGATAGCTTTCACATAGCATAACGTGAGATACGAATTGAACATTGCTGTACACCTTCATCCTCTACTTCTCCTGTCGTTGAAGATTTTGTCCAACCCTCTCCCATACAGCCTGCCCTGTAGTAAAGGTGGTGAAGAACATGGCCAAACTAACCAAGCCTGGCTCAAGCTTGACCCAGCCAACCGCAGTGGTAGGAAGAAGCATATCGAGGAGATCAGAAACGAGAGCGCGGAGGAGAACGTAGCCCTCACTCTTAAACTTCTTGATCCAAGCACGTCTCTCGGTCTTGCGTTTATTGACGATGCTCTTGAGACGCTCACGCTCCCTGTCGAGATCATCCTTGGTCATCTTTTCAGAGAGAACGGCAGTTTCCTTCTCTGTAGTGATAAGCTCGGCTGGCTTTTCAGTAGAGCTGATGCTGACAGTCTCACGTTTGACAGAGGCAGGAGTGCCAGCGACTAATCTATACAGTCTGATAACCGTGACAAGAACAGAAGTGTACAATCCAGCGAACCAGAAAAGCTGTGACTGGTAATCAATCTCCTGGAACTTCTCAGGGCTAAAGACTCGGAGGTTCTCGATGCCGCAGAGATCAAGGAGGGTCAAAGTCTCCATCATGCCGAACATGCCGAAGCAAGTCTTGCTAATGATCTCGAGCCACATATCAAGGCTCTTATCGCCTTGAGCGACGTAGACGAGCCACCCTGCGCGGAAAGTGTCCAAAAAGCGGAAGAACCGAATGAAGCGTCGGGAGACGTTAATCTGGCCGCCTAAAGCGCGGAGAGATGATGTTGATGACACCTTAGGCTGGACAAGGGCAAATAGAGCCGGGTACCAGACCAAAAGAGAACATATCGCTTGAAAACCACGGAGGATTCGCTCGATGCCGACTGAGAATAGTTAGTTAGTAAGTCCTGTAAGGATTCGTGAGAGAAATACCAAGATCAGTGCCAAAGGCAACGAAATGCTTATATGTTCCCACCATAACTGCTAGTCTACTGAGACAGAGATGTAAGATACAGATTGAAACAACTCGAGATTTATGCCACGAATTTATATACGTCCAATGCAAATGAACAGAAAATTACAAATCATTGACCCCTGGTGGTTAGGTTGTTTGTTGAATAGGCGGTGATGATGGACCCAGCCAGTAGTTCCATGTTAGTGGATCCTTGCATCCACGTATGAATACGGCAATTTGAAGCGACTTTGATATGAGTGAATGATACGTTATTCTCATATACATCCAAGATGTTTTTACATAGATATGAAGCTGAGTCACGCAGACACATAGTTTACTTAACCAACTCTTACTCCCATTGAACAATAAGTAAATATAACACATGGCATCTACCTAATAGTTGTAGTTATGCACAAGTACGATGCAAGACACGTCAAGCTTGATTCCTTCCTCTCTCCATACCCTTTTCTACTCAAGGTACCAATTATTGGCCGGGAGACACCAACTTGCCTTGGGCTTTGGCATTATGGTTCCATCCACCAGCAAGGGCCTCACCACCATGCTCCTGGGAGAACTTCTGGATACGAGCCTCAAGCTCAGGTCGGAAGTGTCGGATAAGACCCTGAATAGGCCAGGCGAAGGCCTCTCCCAGAGCTAAGCATCGTTAGTATAGCGTTATACATAGGTGGTTGACATGAGAACTTACCGCAAATAGTGTGGCCCTCAACCTGCTTGGTGAGCTCCTGGAGCATGTCAATCTCACGTTCACGGGCCTGACCCTTCTCAAATCGCTTCATCATCTGCTCTGTCCACTTGCTACCCTCTCGGCAAGGTGTGCACTGGCCGCAACTCTCGTGGCGGTAGAAGTGGCTGAGACGGCTGATAGCTCGGACAATATCGGTGCTCTTATCCATAACGATAACAGCAGCAGTACCAAGACCAGACTGGCTGTCCTTGAGGGCATCAAAGTCCATCAGTTGGTCATCACAGACGTGCCTGGGGAGCACAGGAGTAGAAGAACCACCGGGGATGACAGCCAGAAGGTTATCCCATCCACCTCGGACACCACCACAGTGCTTGTCAATCAGCTCACGCAGAGGGATGGACATCTCCTCCTCGACAGTGCAGGGGTTGTTGACATGGCCAGAGATACAGAACAACTTGGTACCCTGGTTTCGCTCACGGCCGAAGCCAGCAAACCAGCTTCCTCCTCGTCGGCAGATAGTAGGGGCAACAGCAACAGTCTCAACGTTGGTAACAGTTGAGGGGCATCCGAAAAGACCGACGGCAGCAGGGAACGGAGGCTTAAGACGAGGCTTTCCAGGCTTGCCCTCCAGAGACTCGATAAGAGAAGTCTCCTCACCACAGACGTAGGCACCAGCACCTCGGTGCAGGTAAACATCGAAGTCGTAGCCGGAGTCACAGGCGTTCTTTCCGATCAGGCCCGCGGCGTAAGCCTCGTTGATGGCTCGCTGGAGAACAGCAGCCTCCTCGACGAATTCACCACGGATGTAGATATAGGCGGCGGTTGCGTTCATGGCTCGGCCAGAAATAAGGCATCCCTCGATGAGCTTGTGTGGGTCCTTTCGCATAATCTCGCGGTCCTTGCAGGTTCCGGGCTCACCCTCATCGGCATTGACGACGAGGTAACGGGGCTTGGTGTCCTTGTCCCAGTCCTTGAAGTTCATGAAAGACTACAGAGCGTCGGGTTAGAGACAATTGATGCTGATTCGGCCTCTTGACCCTTGAAACCAATCTTGGAGAAACCTACCCATTTGAGACCCGAGGGGAAACCAGCACCACCTCGTCCTCGAAGACCGGAGGCCTTGACCTCGCTGATGATCCAATCGTGTCCCTTGAGAATAATCTCCTTGGTCTTGTGCCAATCGCCCATCTTCCTAGCACTCTTGAGGTCCACGGGATATCGGTTATAGAGGTTCTGGAAAATGCGATCCTGGTCTCGTAGACCACCGTATGTTCGCTTCGGGGCGCCGTCCTGGACAGTAGCCAGACCCCTCACGGCGGTCCGTGAGAGGCCGACGGCCTTCTTGGGCGCCGTTCTCGTGGACAGCATTGTGCTCGATCGTTGTCGGGTGGCGGTTTGGAGATGGTTGAACGTCAGGTTGCGGCACTTCAAGTTTCCCGGGCGAGGTCCATTTCGTGACCAGGCCGTTCAGAAATAGCGGGCTAGTGATTGGCCAATCCACCACACGATTATTCAGCCACACGAGTTAGCCAGGACTTTAATCCACACCAATTTCTACATACAAACACAAGTCCTTCTTATCATTTGTGTTAAGCGCATCAATTGCCCTTCGCCCCCGATTTGCCTCCAACCGATATCCTGGAGTCATAGATCCTGGTAGCGTTGCATCACGTAAGCAGCCAAGGAAGGTTTTCTATTCGACGGACTCCATCTGCGGTGTCGCAACACCAACTCGAGTATCGTGGGCTTTGTATACAAGCTTCATCTCGGCTTCCTCCGCCGTGTTGATGAGAAATGACCACCCCCAGCACATCAATATCTGTGAAATGATAACTTGAGCCGCATTCATCATGTCTAGCAAAAGACATTCCATTCTTCCCGCTATCGACCGCAGTGGTCCTCGGCCTCCCGTCCATTTCTCAGACTCCCTGACTATCTCCGACAATGCGATTCTTCAAGGAACACATTCGATCACAATGCAATCAGAAACGGTAGTACACCCTCGATCAAAGTTTGAGTCAAACTACGGATCTATTCTTATCGGGCGACGGTGTCTCATTCACGAACGAACACACCTGGGAACTCACCCTGTCGACCCTGATACTGCGCAACGTGGTGGCATCGTGCTAGCAGACTTTGTTACAATTGAGGCGGGCAGTATTATTGAAGCTGGCAATACCGAGATCGGGGAGGGTACGGTAGTTCACGCCGGGTCTACTATTGGAAGTGGTGCTAAGATCGGCAAGGTAGATATGAACCCCCATCTTCGTGATCAGGAGCTGACAATATCTAGAACTGCACCATTACGCAGATGACAAAGATTTCCCCCGGAACAATATTGCCTGACAACACTGTCGTCTTCTCGAACGGGACAAGACGAATCGATCGACGTAACCTTGCAGATCAGAGGAAGATTGCCTTGATGAAACAGCTCGCAGTCCTGCGAAAAATGATACCCAGTAACGCCGACAAATTTAAATAAGATACCCATAGATATACTCTTTTGAACGACCTCATTATATATATGATTCTGCCCGGAGGTCTCTTTGTGGCGATACTCCTTTGTTCCATCACCATATTGATGACAAAGAATCTACAGACACATTCTCTATAAACTGTAATTACACTTCAGGAGCATCATGCAACACCGAATAGTAATCTCATCACAACGGGTAGAGTGCGAAAATGCCTGTAGCTCATATTAAAATATTAGTATTGCCCGGCGAGGGTATATGGTACATAAATCGAGACAGAGATATAGGTGAGGAGAGTCAAGACCGTCATCTTCGATCTCTGTGGAATAAGGCCAGCCCTGTTACCACCACCATAATGGCCCATCTCTCTCCAAGAAGTCCTGTCAAGCCCGTTCCCATAAATCGGAAATGCGCAACCTTTGTCAAACTTCTTCCATCGCCCATCGTCCAAGCTGCAACAACTTCGTTTCCTCGGCTATCTTTAAAGCCGCCTGGCGTAAACGCCTGGTTTCCTCCTCCAGGAGCACCACGGCTCATACGCACAAGCTTCCAGCCATAATAATGACCACCCAAGCTCGCTATGACATCTCCACGTGAGCGCCTCCACTCGAATCTCTCCCGTGGACCATTGCCTCCTGGCCCGACTTCAATAGCAAAGCTATAGCCTGTACCGAGACCACTGTGTGAACCCACTGGTTCAACTACTTCGCGTGCCAATGGAGCTCCGGAGCCTGGCACTGGAGGCAATTCGACTTCGAAACTAGCGCTCATGAACATGAAGCTTGCAGAAGCCAGGGGTGAATATGACGGGTCTGGACCAGAGTGTAAAAGAATGGGCGGTAGATCACTGAGGCCGGAGTGTGCGGAGTAGAGATAGAGAGGGTGGTTTTGATGTTCAGCAAGCGTATAGGAATTATTGGGCCATCCTTGATAGTAGAGATTGAAAGCCGGTGGGAATTGGCGTGGAACAGCTGGTGGTTGGCTGGGACCGGCAGTTGGAGGAGGAGCTTGAGCTTGTGGTGCTGATGCTGATGATGCTTTTGGCTGTGGAGCTGCAGCTGCAGGCGGAGGTTGTGCCGGGAGCTTCTTATGCTGGTTCTGGCTCTCAGCGTATGAAGGCGGAGGCTCATCTGGAACATCAGAGGGATTCATTTTCTTTTGAAAGTTTTAGAACCTGAGGTGTGTTTTGAGAGGTGTATAGGTGAAGCTGACCACAAGTAAATGCGATGACGTCGTATGTTGTGTAGGTAGCTAATAGTCAGTTGTCGCAAGAAAAGCAATATTAGCAGCTCGTATCGTGGATTTATAGAGTCTCTACGAGGTTGAGTATAGTGATTGAAGACGTCCAGAGGACAAGGTCAGCGAAAGTGAACAGGTTTTGTATAAAAGCCAAGAGGTTGAGGTCCTATTACAGTGATTGCGTAGGTAGAATGTGGCTGTGAGCTGAGTTTGTGGCTATGCACGTTACACATTCAGCTTGAGCCTCGGATCTGTCTTATGCATGCATGCATAAAAAGACTGCCAGTGCTCCGTTATAAACGGTGATTGCCGGACCACGGCAAAGACAGCCGACAATATGTGGGAGACAGACAAGTTGTGCATGATTCGGTACCCGCCAAGAATATCCCTGGATCAGGGGTCTTCTGACACGCCGTCACTTATATGGAGCTCCGGATATCCTGGGATGCACCACATCCTGTCGTTGTGAGCTATTCCGGGGAAGTCGGCTTTTGAAAATGCATTATCGTATCCACTCGTGCCTCATGAAACCAAGGCTAAGACTGCAGTTATGATGTCGACGCTTGAGAGAGACAATGGCATGTTCAAGCCACTGGAAGAGGCACGTACGTGTTGTCGTAGCATGATGATCTGACTGACGATGCTGAAGGATCGAGATGTAGGAGTAAACATCATGATATTGCTATGATCTCCCGTCACCTGTCTTAAGTCGTGAATACTTTCATCAGAACCAGCCACTCATTCTTTCTATGAATTCAAACCCATGCTTTATGCAAAAGACCAGCCCAACGAAGACCTAATCCACAATGACCACGCCATCAAAGCCAAAAGCACCTCAGTACCCAATACCTGTTTTTATCGCTCTAAATAACATGTCTTAAATCTGTACCATATGTAAATGCACAACTTTTCTGTAATACAAAAGATGAATAAAATTCCCAATGCTTATGCCGATGCTAATGCTGCGCTAAACTTGAAAACAAATAAAGCAATTAGAAACTGAACAAGGCACTGCGGCGCTTGCCCAGAGGGTAGATGAGCAAAGAGCTCATGAAGAGACCAACGGCAATACCGATGGCGATCTGGATCATGGAGGCAGCAACGCTGAATACCAGGTTATCAGGGTTCGAGCCCTGCTGGAACTGAACAGACGAGGTTCCGTTGATTTCACCAGTGGCGTTGGTGATAGAGTTGGCGACTTGCAGACCGCTAAGCAATCCTCCAGTAGACGCAAGACTTCCAGGCACTTGGCAGAATACTGCTGGAATAAGAATTGCTGCTGCAACACCGTGTCGAAGTCGAGAGTAGAGGTTGGCAAGGAGTCCAACAGCCAATGCACCCAGTGTACTGGAGATCTGAGGGCTTGACTTGAATCTCTGCCCACTCCAGTAGTTCACCATGTAACCAGCGAATGAAACGATAACCATGACGGGCATCTGGCGCCATTTGGCTTGGTAGACGATACACATGCTGATAACAAAGAATGGCACGAAAATGAAGCCGTAGTAGGGGTTCATGGCATCGGGACATGTTGTAGTGTTGGACGGGTTACTGTCGAATAATCCATAGAGAGCTGCGCCAACAGTGATACCGAATCCGAGAAGAAGGGAGTAGATGACAGCGTAGACTATTCGAATTGAACCGGGGACAATAGCACGAGATTGGAGTTCGAGAGCAGAGCACACTATATCATGTTAGTTTCTTGCGTCGTTTTGGGACAAGAGTTCACTTACAAACCATGTAACCGGGCAGCAACATGACGATACCGCCCTGCGCCAAAGCGCCGAAACAAAAGATCTCTTCGCCTCCACTCGAAATACTGCCAAACGTTCTGGCCAAGAAACTGACGATGATGGTAGAAGACACCTCGAAGACATTGCTGTAGAGGGCAGAGTTTGGAGCCACGATAAGTTGGAGTACTCCAATAAGACAGCCGAAAGCAAAAATGAGAGGAAGGTCGATGAGGCGAGCTCCGAAGGAGAAAGGGGCAGCACACACACTCATGAGTCCAAACATGACAACTCTGAGCCACCTGTGGAACTTGTCCTTGCGCTTCATCAAGTTCTCGAGCTTCTCGGTAGCTTCTTCGACACCGACAACATCGTGCATAACCTCCTTGTAGATAAGATGGACATCCTTCAGCTTGCCTAGATCAATACCCTGCGATGTGCGGACAATTCTGACTTCGGTGGTGTGAGTCGATCTATCATCGAAAGAGATAATCATGCATCCGGGCAGATAGAGGAATTGGCCATCGATTTCGAGAACTCTGGCGGACATACTAAGATACTCCTCCAGTCTATGGGTGGGAGCTCCAAAAAGCATGAGAGCACGGCAGAGTTTTATGATATAGTCCTGTCGGGCCAAAGTCTCGGCGATATGAACTGTGATACGTGCTTCTTGTTGTTGCCAGAGACCACTGAGGCGGTTTGCGCTTGTTGTTCGCTTGTGGCCGGGTCTTTGTGGCTTCTTTCCCGTAGGCTTCTTCCTCTTGTCATCCGGGTCATTTGGGTTGGCGAGTCGTGATGAGGCCTCGATCAGGTTGGCGAGAGTGTCCTGGGACTTGTTCTGGTCGTACCATTTTCGCTTTGGTGTAGATGCTCCAGATGGCGTTCCTTGAACTGTAGTAGGAGTACCGGCTTCACTTAGAACTGAAGAGGTAGAGGCAGCTCGGTGGTGCGAGCCTTTGAAAGGAGGGTCTGGGGGTTTGTAGAGCTTCAAAAGCTGAGACAGTACGCTTCCGCGATACTGTTCAGGTGCTGGAACATCGTATAAGACTCCATCAAAGTTTCCGTCATTTAATTCGGTCAGGGGAACTCGTTCTTCGTGTTTTGTTGTGTCCTTGTTGTCTGGTGAATGCTGACCAGTGCTGCTAGGTCCAAATCGCTGAGTGTGTGCTCGAACAAGCTTGAAGGCTTCATCCTTCAAGCCATGCGCCTCTTGCTCCTCGGATGGAAGTTTGTGGAAACCTTCCCGGCTGCTGCCACCTTCGTTGAGGGTTTGGAGTGGAATACTGGAACCATAAGGGCTGTCCCATGCGGCTGTCCCAGTGCTGGATTCGAGTGAGTCTCTGTCAATGGCTGATGAATCATTGTGGATGTTTGCCGCCATTATACGGGCACGTTCCTGGGCAGCCATCATCGCCTCCTTTGACTCAGGGTCTGACTCATGCTCGGCATCGTGAAGAGTCTTTACAGCCTCTGCAGAACTGCCACGCAACAATGATGGCCTGGGCTTAGCGATGGGGCCTCCAGCAGCAGGAGGGGGAGTAGATGATTTTGGTGGAGGGTTTGCGGCAGCATTGCTGTTGAACCGCACTCGTGCCTTGTCCTTCTTCAAAGCTGCAGCAGCAGTCTTTGGGCTTGGTGGTGTATCGGCACCAGAACCAGAACCAGAACCAGTCTTGGGTGGTTCGGGTCCGACTTCGAGGTCCGGTTCGTCTTGAATATCTCTCGAATTGCCCTCCATTAGATCGTGAGTGACTGGATTATACCTTGAATCAGGTGCAAGATATCAATTTCCTTTAGTAACGAGCGAAGGAAGTGGGAAGGATGGGACTATGATCCAAGATGTACAGGGATAGACTGGAGAGCCTCAACAATGGCCTTCGCGGGGAAGGGCGGGTTTACGTTATTATATGAAGATCGCAAACTCTATGGGCTCCATCAAGCTTTGCGGTTCCAGTGTTAGAATTGGGTATCGTACGTACGTACGACTAACACAACGCCGACGGGCCCCGTCCATCTCCGGCAAAAGCAGCGATCACCTCGGGCTCATACAGGCCCCGTGACGTAGTGGATGTGGAGGCACAAGGGAGAAAAATTTAGCCTAGAAGTCTTGGAGATTCTTGGAGCTTGTTGCGAAACCGCTTGGTTCGAGTTTTTCTTAGGTAAATTCCAGATCACGACGTAGTGGCCATCGGAACGCCATCCGGCCGGCAGTCCGGGGATAGTTGAGCCAAGACCCACCAGGTGAAAAACACTAAACAGGCTCATGACTCTGGTAGCTCGTTCTATTTTGGAAGAGAAGGCCTGGTAGAAGAGTCAAGCGAAGGAATTGATATCCATAGACTCCTGGTCCAGAATCTCAAAAAGGTCTCCCCGTTCGCGCGTCTGTTGCTAGGCTATTCTTTCACTTCTGTTGAAGAAATTGCAGGGGGCCTTGCCAGGATTAGCATGGCGTCTCGGTTACCAATGCAAGATTCGTCTTGTTTTTACCTGATACGGAAATCTTCCAGTGGATCGGTCCCGTACCTGCAGGGACTTTTCAGATTCACCCAATGACGCCTGTTACCGAGAATGGCATTTGCAACTTTGCCAGGGAGTCAGTGTTACGGTGCACTAAAAGAGAAAGGAACGATTCTTAACGGTCGATATATGGTGACATTCCATTAACGTGGAGAGTTGCACAATTCAATGCATGCCGTTGAACAGCATAAATTTATTAGTGGTACTCGGTTTCAAATGTATGGATAAAGGCTCAGAAGCATGTACGATACCACTTTTAGAAGCAGTTCACATCGTCGATTTTCCCGAATGTTCCATAGAAAATCAGAGTGGATCAGATTATCATGGTACACATGCTACTATATTTGTATCTCAATAAGTACTACCTAATCCAGTATTTAAGAGTGACACGACATCCGCGGCTACAATCGATCGACGACACGCAATGCAATTGCATACCCGCATTGACGAACTCCTTTCTTCAGAATGGGCCTTAGTGAGTCATTGCGTTCTCAAACAGTCTCCTTAGCTGGTCTTTCTCCGCTTCGAGCTGTGTTGACAATCCTGGTGCCAGCATCAACACACGTGCCTGAGGAATGGTACCTTCGACAAGGGCCTCAATGTGCTCCGAGCCGAAACCCAACTCCTTGAGACCCTTGGGCTGGTCACCGAGCTCCGCAAGGAATTTCGTAATAGCTTCTGCAAGCACTTCGCCTGCACTCTCGCGCTTCACGTTGCTGATATCAACTCCAAATGCCTCTGCTGCCGCCAGATGGCGATCTGGGTTCGATGCTGCGGTGAAGCGGAAGACAGCTGGCGCAGAGACAGCTACGGAGACACCATGAGGAATAAGAGGGGCTTCAACTTCGTAGCCATCGTGCCTGTAGCCTGGGTTCTGGCCAGAAATGGGGTACGACATGCCTGGGCTCGCGTTAGCACCCAACAGGGGCAGGATTTTATAGCAGAGTAGGTATGAACTAACCGTGACAGAGATGAACACCGGCATTACCGAACCCAACGCCGGCCAGAGTAGAAGCGAGAAGCATTTCAGATTGGGCCTCCAAGTCATCAGGGTTCTTCACCGATCGCGGGAGATACTTGACGGTAGCGCGCAGTGCATGAAACGAGAAAACATCCGAGATAGGGTTCGCGCCTTGGTACGCGGGCCGAAGGATAGGGTTTGTTGGTCTAGGTGTTCTCTCGTTGTATGGGATGGCAGTCCAGGACTCAAGCGAATGGCACAGAACGTCGAGGCCCGAAGCGGCCTTGACAGCTGCTGGCATGGTCCTGGTGTTGAGGGGATCACAGATACCTAGCGTGGGCTTCAGGTTTCGATGAGCTACACCGGTCTTTGCTCGCTTAGACACAAGATCGAAAATGGCAGTTCCTGTCGTCTCACTGCCAGTACCGGCTGTTGTTGGAACCGCAATGAGCGGTGTCAACTTCTTGTCTACTGGACGGCCCTTTCCAAGAGGGGCGTTGACAAAGTCTAGAAAGTCTGCATCAGGATACGCCGTGTATAGGTTCATGAGCTTGGCTGTGTCCATGACTGATCCACCGCCAACAGCGAGGAAGGCATCTGGTGCATAAGGGCGAGCCCAGGCGATGGCATCCTTGATACTGTGATATTGTAAGTGAACTGTAGTCTGAGAGACGTGATGTCAAATCGGACTTACGAGCTATCCTTTGGCTCGACGCGAACCTTGTCGTAAACCTCATAAGGAATGCCCTCACGAGCAAGGGACTCACGCACTTGTCTCATGGCATCTAGCTTGCTGACATTCTCATCTGTTACTACACAAACACGCTTTGCTCCCATGTTCTTCAAGTCCATGCCGACCTCCTGCGTCACACCTGGGCCAAACCTGATGGACGAAGCAGCCATCTCAAACGCATACTCCTTCTGGCCAGGGTGCGATGTTGGCGTAGCATACTTACGCTGATGAGCATGCTTGGAGGGAGTGAATGTTGGTGGCGACTGGTGATATCCTGGGTTTGAGTGACAAGGACATGAAGGAGGATGAGTGTATTGAATGGTACGTAGCAAGCTGGTTGCTCGCTTGGCGGCCTGTGTGAATTTGAGTTATCTGAACTGAAGTCATACACACAAACCAAGCAACTTCACCAGTGCTTGTGCTTGATCATAAGGGGTAAACATACATTAGGGACGACTCTCACGGAGGGTACCATGGTGTTGTTAATGTCTATGTTACCAAGGTGGGTATAAGAGCACAAAGATATTATCTCCAAGCACAAGGATCCGGGGTAAGACTGGGGTTCGAGAGGACTGCAGGTTTCACGCGAATCTTCTTGATGAAGCAATTGCAACGGGTAAGAGTGTTCATTTTCTATGTACAACCTCGGCAGACGGACGAGCAACCCCGATTGCGGGGGTGAACCAAGGCCGATCTGGGGGGCGATGATGGGGGTTGAATCGTGAGGGGAAAGCGGATCTCAACTTAAGCTCTTGAACCTGAAAGGAAGCTGGAGCGAGAAATTGCCTATTTGGGTATTCCGCTGACGTCCTTGTTGCAAAGTGACCTATAACTAGCGCTTCGAGTAAATGTCTCGTGTGAGTATTTGTATGTCTCGAGTTTATTCTTATCGTTCTGAATAGCCTGGACCAAAATTATTGAGATTCTATGAAACAGTGTAGGTAGTTGTTATGATCATGCTGCATCGTGTAATCAAGCTTTGTTATACCGAGACATCGTCGTCAACTGGCACCAGGAGTAGAGTCCTCCTCGACGGATACTTTTCCCAATAACTATGAGGTCACATACCCATTCAGGAAAGTGAATAAATGCCCGTGATCACAACTGATCATGATGTTGATCGTTTGGAGGTGTGAAGTGCTGTGCAAGTTACCCTGTACTATTTCCGTGAATACTGTAACTTGGCCGATTTCATAGCTCATAGCTCTATGGAGCTCTGTAATCGGCCAATCTTCAATGAGAAAGCCTAGCAACGAAATTCTGCAAGATATCTTGAATGCTACCAAAGAGAGGTATATTATCATTCACTTATGGATCTTTGCAACGCCTTCACTTTCATAAAGTCACTTACACGGATCAACTACGCACATTTGATATATTTGTGCCTAGTCGCAAATTTATGCGCCCTCAAAGAGTCTTAAATACCGATATGAGCCAGTCCATACACGCATTGAGATCAAGGTCTTGACACTTGGTATTCGAAGGGTCACTGAAAAGTAATACATCGGCCCCGGAACAGTTTGATTGCTGTCACAGATTGAGGTGCTGTGACGCGCCATTGTAGTGGCGTATGATACCGCTGACCTCATCATGTGGCTTGTTCATTGGCTCTCAACACATGACTTGGACAATGTGGCTTGCCGTCGCAAATTTACTAGAGCTTGGTGGTTTAGGCTTATTGTTGTTAGTGGAGCTTTGTTACAATCCAACTATTCAGGATAGAGCGTCATATTAGAGATACTCGGCCATTTATCAGCACAAGAACGGTGGTAAGCAGGCAAATCGTCTACACGCCTTAACTACAGCTCCAAGCTGCAGTGGAGCATTAGAGGTAGGTACACGACTACCTTAAGCAGGTGCCCACCCGAAACATCCACATCGAAATAGGGAAACTCCAGCCACATTGACCTCGACGACCTGTCCTCGAATCCACGACCAACCACATCAGCTTTCAACGTGCATTACCTATACTCGACTCGACGACACTGGATAACGCGCTCGATCTGCGCAGCCGCTTATTGGTCCCGGCCTATTCGCTATTTCCGCGAAATAATCTCACCAGGCTGCTCCTCGATCGAACATGCCTCCTTGCTCATCCTAACGCTCCTGCGTGATCCCGTTCCTCCAACTTTCTCATGGACCGCCCAAACGGGGGCGGCCCTGGTGCCGCTGCGGCTACTAGCAGGGCAGAGCGATTCGAGGATGAAAAGCGCCGTATAATTGAGAGCTGCTTTAACAAGAAGGATGTTGATGGTTCTCGTAAGTCACGGTATTACTGCAGCCAAACCTAAACTCGACGACATGAGCTTCTAGCTCAAAGAAACCCAATGTCGCGAGAGTTTGGCTGTAGGGACATTAAACTCAATCCCAATGTCCAGATGGCTAATGAATTTGACCAGTTCTTGAAACATACATAACCCATATCCGCATTACTGAATACTCCTCTTATCCTACGACCCCTCCTCCACCTCAGGCTCGGAACGCCGAAGTTCAAAAACCTCGAATAATAATAGTAGCCGTGCGCAAGTCCGGCCGAGTTCGCCTACACAAGTCAAAAGAAAACGCTAATGGATCGTTTTCGATCGGAAAAACGTGGAATCTCGACGACCTCTCGCGCATTGAATCTTACACTGGCCCCGAGGCCAGCCCAAACCACCGCGATTGGGCTGGCGACACCGGTTTTCAAGTGACACTCGGCAAACCATACTTCTGGCATGCTCAGACGGATAAGGAAAAGAAGTTCTTCATTGCAAGTCTTATCAAGATATACGGGAAATACACCGGTGGCAAGACGCCGGAGCTCGCAAATTTCGAACAAAAGGAGTATGATCAAGTTATGGGAGCAACTAGGCGACCGGCCACAGGTGGTTCTCGGCCGCCACCTCCTCCTATAGCTGAGCAACCTTCGAGTCAGATGGCGAGCGCTCCTCCTCGTCCAATCCATCCAATGCACCCTTCGCATCAAGGACTCCCAGGAAGTGGCCCTCAAGACGCACCCCAGTTCAGGACGCCGCCTACTCGCCCAGCACACCCAAATCTTGGCCCTTCACCTGTCGGCAGTTTCGATTCAACAACTTCGAGAGAAAGGCCGCCTCAACCTCGGTGGATGGCTCAGAGCAACAAGAGTCAGGATTCGGTTGCTACCTCAATGGCTACCAGGAGCGATGACGGCTCCAGTCTACCACCGCGCTCTCGCAATGGTATAAACGGCCCAGGAGCGTATGGAAGATTTGCAGAGCCCCATGAATCCCGGGCACCAGCTGTTCTCACACCTCCTCAACCACAGTCTTCGCCCAAGTCGAAACCACCTGCTATCCTGTCTCCTCCTCAACCTCCACAGCCAGTTCCTTCACCACTTCAATTAGATAGACCACCCCCCGAAAGGAGACGACCGCCCATGGACCCAACTCGCCCTCAGGATCGGGACTTGGTTCCTCCACCACTGATTAGTCCTGGGAACAAAGAACCAGTGGCTCCTCCACCTCGCAGCAGCGAACGCGTTGTGCCGAGAATGGATAATGCAAGCCAGAAATCAACAAGCAGTTCGTTCACGGGAAGCACACTGGATCGGGAAATAGCACCACCTCCCACAGGACGACTACCAGACCCACCAAAGCGTGAGCCGCTTCCCATGCCTTCGTCCCTTAGGCCTGGATCAGGACCGACCAACCCACAAGCTTATACCCCCAATCCTCCCTCACATCACCCGCCAACTAATATATCAAATCAAACTCCGAGCCCTGCACCAGCCCGTATGCCCAGCCCGGCTCGTGGGCCTAGCCCTGCAGCGGCCCGTGTTCCTAGTCCTACGCCAGCTCCCGTACCCAACACTTCGCAAGCGCAGGCCCAAACATCAAGCCCCGCCCAGGCTCTGTCTCCGGGCTCTGGAGCAGGATCTTCAGATGTCTCGCCAATGACAGTGAGCGTGCCAAGATTTGCAAACTTACAACAGCCCCCTGATCTGCCCAAAAAAGAGCAGGTTCAGCTAGCAGAAGAGCCTTCACCAGGGGAGCGTGCAGCAACACCTTCTGATCGCGAGTCTAACCCATCACCAGCAGAGACAGTCGACGAATCCAGGCCTGGCCTCGGTCCTATGATCAGAGCCAAAAAGTCCAGAAATGAGATCGCTGGTGCATTGTGGAAGGCCGCGTCTGCGGCCAACGCTGCGACCGCCTTCAAACCCAGGCCTGGTGGTGCTGGTGAACGTTTACGTCTACTGAAGAGTAGGACGGAAGAGGGGCCAGATGGAATCAATAGTGTTGTTCCTGCGCCACCCAGACCGTCTTCCAAGGGTATAGATACTCCCTCTGAACAGCCTACACCGGAAGAAACACCTAAAGCCGAGGAAGAGGTCAAACAATTGGAGCAAACTAAACCTGCGGAGCAGCCTAAGTCTGCGAATCGTAATTCACTTGTTCCTGAAGTCAAGATCAGTCTCCCAACGAGTAGGCCGACGAGTTCGCATGGGCCGCCGCAGGAGGTTCAAAAGGCAACCGAACCTGAAAAGAAAGAGACTCGTCGCTCCATCAATGCAGGCAACGATATGAAATACCTGCAGACATTGGGTATCAACCCGTCTATTCTTGATGAGAGGAGTGATGATTTTGCTCAATGGTTGGATTTCTTTGGTTGGATTCCAGGAGAACAAATGCGATCACGTAACGTGGAAGAAATGAGAGCTGACCTAGAGCGGGAGCTGAATAAAGCCCAGGCTGGTGGCTGGCTGGCTCGTTTCCGTGAAGAGGATGAACGTGTTGATGCCATCAAGGCTGGGCTTGATGTTGCCATGGCTGAGTGTGAGGAGCTTGACAACTTGCTCACACTCTACTCAGTCGAGCTTTCGGTATGTTACCCTAAAATATGCTCGAATGTTGCTAATCATGAACAGACCCTTTCAGATGACATCGCTTATATCGAGGCCCAGGGTCAAGGTCTTCAAGTCCAAACTGCAAACCAAAAGTTACTCAAGAAAGAGCTTGAGTCTTTGCTGGAGACCTGTGCTATCACATCGAACGAGCTTGACGTCCTCAGATCTGCACCTTTGGATGACTTAGGTGGCTTACAACACGTCGAATCTTCTCTTGTAACGCTTTATAAGGCAATGGTTAAGATTGATCCTGCGCGTAGTGGAGCTGATCAAGAGAAGGCCGATATTACAGCCGAGACAAACCAGAGTGGCCTCAACCCTGACTTCAAGCAGATGCGGATTGTCCAAGAGAAGAAGCTTGTTTATGACCAAGAAAGCGCCATGTTCATTGGCAGATTGGTCGCCTTTATGTCCCGGCAATTTGACCATGCTTTTACAGAAACCAAGCTTGCTATGGACGGAGCTTTGTCTAGAAAGGTGGACCCCATACATCACGAGCTTGGCCGCGATATCCTTTGGCAATTTAGCCCCCTCATGCTATACGCGCGAGATATGCATCCTGATGAGTGGAACCAGCTCATTCAAATTTATCAAGATAAGGGTCAACCAGTCTACCGAGTTGAGTTTCAGGCTACGATTGCGTCTTGGCGTAGGAATGCCAGACAGGCAACTGGAGAAGAGGCTGAAATTCTGTTCACGTCAGCAGTTGAGAAGCATCAAGAAGGAGGTGTGGCTACCACTGCTAGGAAGCTGACGGTAAAGCGCAGCGGGACTCTAGCGAGAGCTCTGCGATCTCCTCGAGAAGACGGTGGCCACAAACCTAAGGCCGACAAGGGAGTGAACGACAATAAGAACCCGCCCCACGAAGTCTTTACTGGAGTTCTGGATAATCTCATCCCATTGATACAGATGGAGCAGAATTTCATCATCGACTTCTTCCATGCGACCACGCTTGAACAGATGGATTTCCCAGATGCTGTTGTCACAACAACGCCTGCTGATCGTGGAGGCACTGATTTAAGAAGACCCCGACTAATGGAACCCGATCGAGAACTGGCCAGACGCATTCTGCGTGCGATGGAGGTGATCTTCACTTTCTTGGAATCGGAACTGCTACGTCTTATGGAGTGGGTCGTCGGGCAGGGCCCAATGTAAGTTCAAATCTCGTTAAATCATGGTGTTGACGAGCATACTGACAGCTATTTAGTCAAGGGATTGGAGTCCTAGCGACTATCGAGAAGTACTCTGCCGAGGTTGGACAGTCCAACCAAGAGTATGTGAACACACTCCTGCAAAAACTTCATGGGCACTTGGAACTGCGATTCAAGAAATTCGTCGACGACCAGCTTCGGGCCATTGAGGAGACCAAGGTCAAGATTAGCAAGCGAAAGGGTGTTATTGCATTCATCCGGCTTTTCCCTCTTTTCTCAGCAGCTGTGGAGGAGATGCTGATCGGTGTCGACATCACGCTGCCGATTCGAAGTACTGTTGATCGCGAGTATGACCGAATACTAAAGACCATGTTTGACTCGCTCATGGTCATTGCGCGAGAGAATCCCGGTGTCAATGCGGCAAGCGGCTCGGTTGACCCAGAGGACAAGGAAGCCCTCAACTTCCATATCCTCCTGATTGAGAATATGAACCACTTCCTTGAGGAGACGGACACACGGGGCTTGGACGTGCTCGAGGAATGGAAAGAAAAGGCTAATACGACATATTACGAGCATATGAATCTGTATCTTGATGCAGTTATGCGGCGACCACTCGGAAAGATCTTGGAACACCTCGAGAACATGGAAGCTCAGTTGCAGACAGGCAAGTCACCGGCATCAATTGCTGCGCAACCTTCCAACAGCAAGACGGTTTTCAATAAGGTTTTGAGCAACTACGACTCCAAGGAAGTGCGAAAGGGTATCGAGGCGCTGCGTAAACGTGTTGAGAAGCACTTTGGTGATGCTGATGAACCAGGACTAAGCCGAGGATTGGTGATCAAGGTGCTGGAAGAGTGCGAAATGTTCTACGAGAAGGTCGAGAGACGGGTCGGCGCTGTGACGACCAACGTATATGGTGGTGATGTCCTCTTCGAGTGGCCTCGAGCCGACGTCAAGGCCGCATTCCGTTGAGTTTGGTGCTTAGAGCGAATGGGAACATGATGATGAACTTGCTGTACGAATACTATATTCTCTAGGTATATTGGCATGCTTGATCAGCCATGGGTACTAGTAAATGAGGCGCGTTTCGTGGTGTCGAGCGTTTTGAGGAATGGACTTTATATATGCCGATATATTTACTTATCTCTACGGATACGATGCTTGGCTTTGGAGTCTATCTCGTCATAAAGTCATGTTGATAGGCACCTGGTTTCCTCCGTCTTATACTATTCTTCTAATTATAGGCCTGATCACTAAAGCGCGTTCATTAATTGACCCCCACTATTTTACGCGACGAGACACGTCGCGACCTTGGACATAGAGGGAAGCTACGCCACTTAACGCTCTTGGGCCCTTGGAGCTCCACTTCATCATCGACATTACATCGAAGTTGCCTGAATATATCATGTTCATTCACTCCACGAACAACATGTCGACTTTTATGTGCTGCTTTACTTGAACTCAAGCCTTGGAATTATTGTACTACTTCGTCGAACCACTTTAATACCGCGATAATGACGCCCAGAACCCGCTCAGGCGGTAAACCCGCACCAAGTCGTGTCTATCATTCAACGCCCGCGCAGCAGCAAGCACAGTTCCCGGCGCGTAGAAAGGTTGTTCGAACATATGGAAAGAAGAATCGGAAGAAGCAGGCGGAAACACCCTCAAGACTTTTGCGACAACAAACCTTGACTCAAATCGACTTTGTATCGAGCTTCGAAGGGAATGAGGACCCGATCGTCCTAAGTGATAGTGAACAGGATGAAATGGAGTCAGACAAGGAAGAAGATGAAAACCGGAAGGACAAGGAACAAGGAGACCAAGAAGAGGATGAGGAACCTGTTTCGAGCGGGCGGAAACGACGAGCGAAAGCGAAAGGAACCTCTACCAAGAACGAGCGTGCCAAGCGGAGACGGACATTAGGCGATGATGATACAGAGGAACAACCAAACCCAAAACCAAAAAAGGAAAGGAGATCGAGTCGACGTAAGACGATGGGAGATGTACCTAGTTCGGCCTACCATACACAGACCTTGACCCAATTCCTCGGTCGCGATCCAGCCCACGCCGAGTTTATCAAGGATTCTGAAGACGAAGAAGATGATGATGACGACTTCCAGCAATGGTTGGGAAATGCGGCTAGTCCAAGTCCACGGAAGACCCGAAAGCAGAAGAACGTTTCGCCTGTCAAGAATCAGAAAACTCCAAAATCGATATTGAAGCGCAGGCCAGGAGAGCCAACTCCTCAGCGGGAAGAGTCTATTGTGCCACAGACACCTCAGAAGCAGACGCCGCACAAGAATGTTCAAGTAACAGTAATACCTTCCTCGAGCCAGTTGTCTGCGCCGCCCAGCATATCGTCAACGCCCGCTAGCATGATGCTGGAACGCTATGGTCCCCCAGACCATGCCAATCCGTCACCCATCAAAGGAAAGATATCTTCGCCAGCGAACCTATCTCCGCTCAAGGAGCTAAGAGGAAGGCCTAAGACAACATCATCACCTCGAAAACACGAGCGCATCATTCAGGATTCTTACGCCACCGACAGTTGGGGGTCTACTAACCGCACACCTCTGAAGGAACTGCCCGTGGATTCGTCAAACAAGACACCAAGAACTCCAAAAGGCGTCATTGAACCGCTTGAGACATCGTCTTCTGTGATGGATGAGTTGGAGACGCCTACCAAGTCCAGAAGGAGGAGGAGGAGTAGTGAACTCGGTGGAGATGAAAGGAGTGGTAGCCCCACGCCAAGGATGAAGCGAGTATCACCAGGCAGTGGAAAGAAGAAGGTCATGCTCGAGATACCTGATTCTGAAGATGAGGAGGATGAAGACTTTGGTGACGAGAACGATGAGAACGCATTCGTTGCCGGTGCTGAAACGCAACTCGTTATGAGCGAGATTGCTTCATCTGAGGAAGATGTCAAGGGAGCATCCTCCTCTTCTGTGCAAACGACGAGCGTTAAAACTAAACGACAAGCCGTTACGACCATGTCCTCTGAGGAATCGTCTGGCTCAAATGTCCAGGCATCAACGTCAGCCTCTTCACTCCCACCTCTGAGTTCTCGGCCTACTACACTGCCCCCTACACTCCCTCCCCTCTCAGCAACTCCCCAGGCCAAGAGCCGCCCTCGACCAGCAAAGCGTGCTCGCAAACCCATCCACCGTCCTCTTCCACCAACTCAAACTCAGCCATTAGAATCTCAGCGTGTGCCTCTGGCAACCCTTCAAGCACTACCTCCTGCATCTGCTCGTACAGACGTGCTGCTGTCGCTGCCCCAGGACATTATTGATGATGTGATAGAAGGTTACCAGGCTGATCTCATACTCAACTTTAAAATACCGGCACAAGTGGTTCGCTTCTGGCTCTACGATGGGGAGCTACTGCGATTCATGGCTTGCGCTGACCCTGGTCGTGTTACCGAAGGTCCAGCCTGGCGTTATCACCTTATTCAAGTCTA
This sequence comes from Fusarium miscanthi, assembly GCA_014898875.1. Lineage (NCBI taxonomy): Eukaryota > Fungi > Ascomycota > Sordariomycetes > Hypocreales > Nectriaceae > Fusarium > Fusarium miscanthi. The sequence continues at coordinate 104,218 of JAAVUA010000178.1, forward strand.
CGAATTAAACAACCCTGTTGAGGGGGATGACATGCGGGAAGAGGGCTGGATCGATGGTGATGTTGCTCGCTATGTCTATTTCCCACCTGCTGTCGTAGGTCAGCTGCTCTGGAACTTGCGACATGCTCTATTCAAGGAGAATACATCGGGAGACGAACCAACGCAGACTCAAGCTACAGTTGACGAAGATGACAGTGGACGAGTTGATCTCCTCGCCAACTCTTCACAACCTCTACCAGCGGACAAGACGCCCGCTCCTTCATCAAGCATGAGCGTGTCACAGCAGGTTGAAGCTCAACTCAAGAGTGATTTCGCTCAATCAACCCAATTCCCAACTTCGGACGATATTCTCGTTCCCTCGACTCCCGAGGAGGAAAATAACAATAACGACAATGAAAATACAACCCCCTCAACCACTCGCATCGCCTCTTCTCCCACAACTATCAAACCTCCTCCCCGTCGTACCCCCTTTGCGGCATCTTCCTACCGCGCTACCCGCCCTTCACTAAGTAGCACTTCCAAACGACCTGCCGTGCGCCCGTCCCAGGCAACTACTGTCTCTCAGTCTTCCACCCCTGAGCAGCACTCGTCATCTATTCGCCGCCCACCGCTACACTCCTCCAGCAGCATCGGCCTCCCCGAGGGCCTCTTAGACGAGGACGATGACGAGGACGCCCTGCATCTGCCGTCGGGATACAATCCAGGCTCGTCGCAGCTGCTGACCAAGAGCCAGATGCTGCCGGACAGCTTGATACGTGACGACACAAGGGTCCCACCTGAAATCTGGGACTCGGATGACGATGATGATGAATGATTGTAGAATTTTGGCATGACTCTTTGATTTGTTTCTGTGTTTTTTGTATCTTTTGCCCCAGGACAAGTGCAAGATGTGTACAAGGGAGGAACATAGGATAGCCTTGTCTTCCACTTGTTGGACATGTATGTATGGATGGATGGATGGATGGCTGAACTGTAAGCTTTGGAGTTAGGAGCATCAACTTAACTATATTCTGTTGTCAATGATCAACGTAACCAATAACACGAAACACGAACAGTATTTACGCAGCCACTGCGGAGTGAGATAGGAATAGACAAAACACACAATTTCATCTCTATAACTACTTTGCCTAAAGGCGGTATCTTAATCATTGCCCTGCCTCTCCTTCGTTAATCCTTGGGAAGAGGCTTCAAAAAATATGCCATGCCGTTCCTGTGATTCTCATAAAAACAAGTCCTGCGCCGTCCCCCAAGCCATGCAATATTGTGTTACTGTGGGCGCCACGTCAGATGCCCTGTCTATTTCCATCATTCCGGTCCATCGTGGGGGCGTGTTGTTTCATCAGGGGCATCAAGCGAATATAAAAACTTTTCCTGCCAAGTCGTCCAAGAAAAGAATATCGTTGTCATTGTTCTGTTGCTCAGGTGCCATAAGAGGCCCCAGGCATTGTGTCGTGCAGTACTCCGGGAAATAAACCAATCTACGACAGATGGAACGCTCCCTGGCCTTCCTTGACTGCCGTATAAAGCTGCTTCCTCATGACCTCAATGGTAGAGTAGTCTGGAAGCTTCAAGTAGTTGACACACGTCATGACACTAGGAAGGTAGTCGTCGGACGTATAAGGGTGCTCACTGGGTTTGCAGACCACAGTAAACATGGGTGTCAGAGACTTGAATCCTAGAGAAAGTTAGAGATTAGCCGTGAACAGAAAGGAGGCGAAACATACCTCCAATGGGGAGCTTTGGACTTCCAGTGGTGAACTGTAAGAAGTCACGGCGTTGCGAAGCATCAAATTCGCTCATTGTGTGGAGCAGATTCTTGACCGTCTTGCTGTCCATGTTGTAACCATGATCGGCCTTGATCGAGTCTAGGAGAGCTGATGAAATGTTAGCATACATCAAAGGCAAGACTGTAGGATTATACATACTCTCTAGTGACCAGTCCTCGTCTACACGTCCGAACAAGGTGACCAACTCATCTGGAGTGAAAGCACTGAGTGCAGAGTAGGGGAACACCTGTGAGAACCCAGCACGGAAGGCATCGACTTGGCGACGAACACCAGATCCAAGAGTCATATCAACAACTTTCTCCAGATACGAGTCCACATTGTCAATGGTGACTCGTTTCTGAGAGCCATTATCCTCTAGCTGAATATTGGGGTAACCGGGCAAGGTGAAATCGAGACAAAGGTCATCAAGCTTGACGCCATCAATGGTAATGTTTTCTGTGTCGGCAACCTTTTGTGCCGGTGTACGATTGGGGTCTTCGTCGATTTCCTTCTTGGCCAAGGCAAACTGCTTGATGGCCTTCAATGAGCGTGCAAGGCCAGGGTCGACAATTTTCACAGCCCCCAATGATGGCTTGACTCCAGACGAAACTGCATCCCCGATGCGGAAGAAGATGGGGTTGAAGTGAAGATCAATGATTCGGGAGTCGATCATGGACCGTGCAACAAACTTTCCAAGCATCTTGAAAAGATGCAGAATACGCTCTCCGTTTGGTGTCCCAGCCTCTTCATCGCTCTGCGGCCGAGGGAAGAGTCCAGTGGCTCCAGACACAAACTCATCAGAGCCGCTCGAATCGACCTCACGCCATAGTTTGAGCTTCCTCTTTGAGAACTCTTTCGAGACAGTTGAGTAGAACTCAAGAGTAGGGCCAAGACCAGTGCCCACTTCCTCGAAATACTCAACTTCTAGGATGCTTTGTGAAGCACCATATAGCTCCATAACTTTCAAGGCCGATTCAAGGATCTTCTGACGTGAGATCCTAACTTTTTGTCGCTGAAGGCGACCAAGGAATGGCCGTTCGTTATTTCGATCTCTTCGGTTATCCTCCGCAGACTGGGTATTCTGCCACCTCGCCATTGATCGGGCATACCCGAAAGATGTTGATTGGAGGAATAGATGTCGAGTCTCGAATGGGAAGAGGAAGGGATAAAGGCGAGCTAGATCCTCCGCCCAACTAGGTAGACAGTTGCTGGCAACAATCAGGGGCTCTTCCAACTGACGATTCAACTTCGCTGTGAGTTTCGTGTTGACGAACTGTGACAACGGCTCAACATTCAGACCAATAACGCTATTCTTTTGCTCGACCAAAACATCCTCAATGTTCGAGTTGAGGTCGTGAAGAATGTTCAACAGGCGTAGAATTGATGACGTTGTTGGGTTCTTGGCAAGCGAAGCGGGGATTCCATGCTCATCTTCGCCATCAGCTTCCGTGTTAGAAGAAAATGCAAGAGATTCCGCAGGAGGTGGTCCAGGTACACGCTTGAACTTGATTGGGTGGACAGTTGACCAGATGCTTCTGCTTAGATGCTCGTCTGAGTTAGAAGCTGAAGTATGAACAGCGCGGTAGATGGTAGTCTCGTTGGGAATCAGCTTGTTGTCAAGACTGAACTCGATGTGCCAATCTTGGGGCACTGCTTGGAGGGCGGACGCATAGGACATCGGCCTCGACGATGACGATGCTGGAGTAGGTGTACCTTGGGTGCCAACCGAAGGTCCACCTGCACGGCTAGGAGCTCCGGATCCAGTTGGTGTCGCAATTCGGGTGCCATCTTCCTTGCGTGCTGTGACATGGCCGCCGGTAGCGACCTCCATGTTGACAGCAGAAGTATCTTCAGGCGTCGATTCCTCTTCCATGTCTTCTTCAAGCTCGCCAACAATGGCATCCAATGCACTGCTTTCTCCGACGTCTTCGTCATCAGTCAGCTGCTTTTCGTCGGCGCATTCTAGTGTATCCTGCATTTCCTCGTCATCGACGGGCGGAGGTCGAGGAGCCGGGGGTGTGCTAGCAGCGCCATGCCGTCTTGAGGAGCGTCTAAGCGCCCCTTTATCGCGAGACGGTCCAGCAGATTGATCTGGTGTAGCCGGGGCAGCCTGGGGCTTTGATTTGCGAAGCGCTCGGGAGCCAGATGGCGTTGTAGCAACAGGCGGCGGCGGCGGTATCGGAGGTCCGGTCGAGAATGGGCCTGATCGTTCAGCTGCTGCTAGGCGGGCTGCTGCTGCGCTACTCAGAGGAAGACCCGCGCTGTTTGCCATAGCGGCAAGTGCTCGAGCAACTCCATCTCTGCGTGCGGAGCCACGAGATCGCTCATTGATACTGATCCTAGGTCGTAAATAGTCATCGAGGGATTTGAATGTCGCAATGGCATGAATTGACACCATTATATTACGGTAAGGTCGAGGTATTTCGGAATCATCGTCGGCAACAAGACGAAGTCGAATCTGCTTCCCAAGCATGGAGGCAGGACTGCTGTGGTTGCCGTCAAATGTGTTATGATGCACCGTGATAACCTCAAAATGCTCTGACCTACTGAGCAAGTCCTGAAGCTTGTGGATCATGACGCTGAAAGGCGTCGCCGGAGATTCTGCAGTTGCAGTTTTTGGCTTCGACTTGACAGTGTATGCCATGAAGACTTCCAGGAACGTTGACTGAGCGGCACGGGCCAGTCCCTCGTCAGGGTTGCTGAAAACCTCTAGAAGCACACGAACGAGACCGGATGCCAGAAGTTCTGCGCTCGTAACACTTTCTAAGACGTCGGTATCAAAATATGATGCAAGCTTGGTGAACAGTTCCTTTCCTCTATCGGTCGCAATGTTGCTGGGCATCGGTTTGAGGTAGAAAGTCTCAAGCTCACCAGCTAACTCTGAAAGAGCATGGAGGATTGCTGTTGCCTTTAGCTTCATAGCCTGGCCATGGCCCTCAGTCTCATGGGTCTCTAGGAACTTTTTGGCGACGTCTCGAGTTCGAGATTTCATGGATCGCACGTTGGAGACAAGACGATGGAGAGGGACCTCGAGAGACATGGTGGATCCTCGGGAGCTAACAGGGGACATGCCCTCATTCTGCGCTTCGCCATTCTCGTTATCGTGCTCTTCGTCTTCGTCCTCCTCATCATCAGAGGACTCGCGCTCCTCGTCTTCCTCGTCTTCCTCATGCTCAGATTCCTGGTCCGAGGACTGTTCATTGTCTTGTTCTGTTGCTTGTTCGCCCTGAGACCCTTGTTTTTCGCCATTACCTGGCTTCTCTTCAACTGCCTCTTCCTCCTCAGCGATCTTGGTAATCTCAAGGAAGACTCCTTCGCGATAGAATTGATACCGGTAGATCTTGTCGAGTCGGCTTAGTAACAGCTCGGCGGCTTGCAGTGCAAGCATAACCAGAGATGCGTGGTCTTGTTGCGAAAGAATAGAAGCGAGGAAAGAGGCATAAGGTACCGGAGTAAGCGCTTCAACTAAGATGTCCTCGTCAAGATTCGAGAGCATCTTCAATTGTGCTGTGAGGACCTTTTGGCGGACGCTCAAGTTGACAGTGCTGGAGAACGCGTCCGTCAAAGTAGGAAAGATAATGAGCGCAAAACGGCGAACTTCGTCTTTGCACTCTTCAAGAAGCTCAATGCGCTTTTCATTTGTAGACCTGCGATTCCTTCCCCCACTAGCTGCCGAGTTTGTAGGATCTGCAGAGGCTTGGAGTTCAACAAAATCACCGTAGGAGGGATCTGCGTTTCGTGGTAGGTTAGGTAGTAATTCGCAAATAACATTGAGCGTCTCAATGATCTGCTCTCGTGGTCGATGGATGAGAGCCTGCATGATTACAACACTGTCCAATTTGGAGGCAACATCTTCCGTACCGCTAGGTGGTGAAACTCCGGTCAGGATTTGATACAATGTCTCTACGACATTAAGCTTGAAGAGCTCTGCGGAAAGACGAGGGCTAGCTCGCGCAGTGAAGGCCAAAACTCGGAGAAATTGCGTATGGATACTGGAGCCGATCATGTTGGTCGTACCGGGAACAAGAAGTCGCAGCACACCTCGAAGAAGGTCGACGCTAACAAGTTCCTCGAGTTTGGAGGGATGGTACTTAAAACTCTCAACGATGCCGGAAACGCAAAGTGAGGCCTGCTCCACGACCCGCTGATCATTGCTATTGAGAACGTTAAGAAGTGTAGGCATAACATCTCGCACTACTGGGAAGGAGTCTTCGGGGATGTTGCGGCAACAGTTTGCTGCGGTAGTAACGGCAGTTCTTTGTGTGCCGGTAGCAAAGAAGTCGAGATAAGACAAACAAGCAGTGAGGCCACCCTCACGAACAATGCTGGTAGGATATTCGACTGATATCTTCTCCAATGTGCTCAAGGCTTGCTCTGCCAAATCTATAAAAGATATTTCGAGGAGCTTTTGGCACAGGACAGGAACGGCGCTTCCATAGACGACGTTCGCAACACTGGCAGGCAAAGCCTCCATCAAATTTGCCAAGCAACGGCACGCGAGTAGCATGATCTCGGGGCTTTCTTCCTTGTTCATGAGTGAAACCAGCTCCTTGACATATGCATCGGGCGAGAAGTGGCCAGAGAGGTTGTCTTCGTTGGAAACTAGAAGTATTTCTGATAGCTCTTGCAGAGCTATTAGCTGTACTGAGAGATCATCAACTCGCAGATTGTGAAGAATTTCCCGGAATCGAGATGTCAGGCCAGACATCATCCCTGTTAGTGCTCTGAGCGTGCTGGATAAACTGCCTGGAGGGCCACCGAATCCGCCAAAAGGATCGTCTTCGTCGTCTTCGTCGTCGTCGTACCTCCGTGATCCCTCTTCATCTTCGTCCTCCTCATTGTCTTCACTATCGTCATCGTCGTGGTGATCGATGGGAGGAGGAGGGGGTGGTGGTGGTCCTGGGTCTTTGTTCTCGTCGGTACCCGTCATCGGTGTATCTTGATCAACGGCGTTGTCAAGGTTCCGTTTCGATCTTCGGGTGGTCAGGGTTGTACCAGATGTGGGCTCTACGGTCATCGTCAGTTCCGTGCTTCAACAGAGCCAACTTATCCACGGGATTTACAAACCTGATGGAGGTCCTGTGGCCTTCTTAGAACGACTCGATTTTCTGCTAGAAGAACCCGAGGGGATGGGGGGCTCTGCAGGATGCGCAGATCCGGGGTGGTTGTTACTAGAGTCGTTAATACATTGAACCTGGGGCAAAAACTACGGGCACTTTGTGTCAAAGACTTACTCTGGGCTGTCCATATCAACAGCGGGCTTTCCCTTTCGCCGAGATGTGGATGTGGTGTGATTGTTATTGTTGGTGTTCGGAGATGGAACGGCTTCGGGGATCTTTTGTCTCTTGGACCGTCGACCTGAAGACCCAGAGGGTGGTAATACGTCGTTGGGGCTCTTCTCGGCGGCGAGCCCTTTTCTTTTGCGTGAGGATGGAGTAGTGGTGGGTACGGTCGGGACGTCAGCAGCGGCAGGAGCAATATTGTTAGTCTGGGCTGCCTGACTCGCTGCTTGACGAGCCGAAGATCTGGTGATTCTAGAAGACATAATTGTCGTGAGCTTGACGATACATCTGCGAGTTAAGGCAAATAATGGGGAGGATGTGTGAGATGATGTTGACTGATGTTGCACGGAAGATGGAGGGAGGAGAAGAAGAAAGAGGAAGCACGAGCACGAGCCGTGGCTGAAAAAGCCAAATGCTTCAAAGACAGTGTTTGCTCTACAACAGCCTCGATTTTGGCCAAGGTTGACAGAGCTTCGTCAATGCAGGAGGCTATTAAACAGCTATAGCTAGCTGCAAGATAGTCTTCGGGCCAATGTCAAAAAGCCTTTGTGGACAAAACAGCAGTTGACTACGGACAGGCGTGCGTGCAGGTTTCTTGGGAAGTGCGAGATGCGTTTTGCGGTTAATTGTCTCGATGTGCGTGAATCAGCAACGTAGCAGAGCAGCCACGAGCCGAGCAGCGGCGGTGCTGGGATGACGAGGGCGTCTGTCCCGTTTGAGCGACGCAAAGAGCGGAGCGACAGGGTGAGTGACAGACGAGACGGAGACGCAAACGCAGGCAGATGATACGAGGCGTATAAATGAGAATGTGAAGCAGGCGTAGGCCAGTGCAGTGCAGTGCAGTGCAGTCGAGTGACAGGACAAGGATGAAGATGAATAAAAGACGGGGAAGGATTAAAGGGTTGACCCTACCTATAGGCTGAAGAAGCGGCGGAAGCGGGAGAGAGATTGGCAGTTGAGGTTGTCGAGGTAGAAGGAAGTCGCACTTCGTTATCACCTGCCGATGTTCGTTCTGCCATGCCCAGACGACCTACGCCATCAGGAAGGCAGCGGGCAGGCGCGGGCGCGGCGGGGTCGTTGTTTCTCTCCGAAAGTCGAGGAGGCGATGAACAGATGACGAGAGCGATAGCGGGTTATCGATTAGTTACGGTGTAGAGATGGTGCGGTTGAAGTGTATGCTTCTGCGCTGCAGATGAGGCCAGTTGAAGTTACAGAATAAAGCCTCGGGGAGAAATGCCACTCTGAAGGTGAGAATAAGATGGGAGGAGGAGGATGGAGGTGAGTGGTGTTTTTGGGTTTTGGGTTTACAGATACGAGTCTTGTCTGGGGGGAGATGAGGGAAGATGATGTGGTGGTTGACGGACGGTCAAGTCGGGTTGACGTGTGTGAGCTGGTCGACTCCACTACCTATCTGCGGCCCTGAGGACACTGGACACACGGCTAGAGGCGAAAAATACATGCAGCACTGAGTGTACGGAGTACGACGTTTGCGATAAAGCTGGAGACCTGTCATGTATTCCACGAGCTCAAGGCACTGTGATTCTGCTGAGCCAGCCTTATCGACTGCAAACAAACATGCACTGTGCCGGCTTGGAGAGGGGCTGAGGGGCCTCTATTTCTAACATGGCCGGCCGGGTGGTCTTGTGCCGTTTCTGTTCACACTACATGATGCAGTTATCATCCCTTTTAGTCATGACTGCTGTCACACATTGAATAACCATGCTTACGGAGTCCCTCTCGGATGGGGTTTACTACTGAAATCAATTTCTGTGTATAAAATTCCACAGTCCAAAGCGATTCAGCATTCACGAAACAATATTAACAAGGCGCGGCTTGAGATCCTTTCTCAGCATGTGGAGCGGCCCGCTCAGGTCCATAGTGGCGTCTATCATACCTTGCTCAGTAAAACCCACTGAAGAGGCAACGCTAAAGGATGTGACAACCATCCATCTCTACCTACCAGTAGCCATCAACATCGGATATTGCACGGCTGAATGGGCCAAGAGAGCCTCAAACTACTTGTCTAAAATCTGATGTCGTTTGATATAAATCACATTCGGAGCACAAAGATGAGACGGCTTTCTAACTCTTACCCACTGGGGCTTATCATCATTCTCGGATGATTCATTCTGTCGCTGTTTGGATAGTTCTGGGCTGCCTGCGTGACAACAAGGTACTTGTTTTGGGTCTTTAGATCTCGTTGTACTAGACGGAATGGATGATCCGCCTACCTTAGTATTTGCATAGTAGGTAGGTACCTAGGTAGGATCTAAGCTTATTATAGTTTTCAGAAGAACACCTTTGGCCATAATAAGCTCCCCAAGATACCAAACCAAGGTCATATGGTGGATGCACAACACATTACAACTAAGAACCACAAACTGATGTCACCTTTTACTATCCGCCACTGGTTGAAATTTTCACTGGACATACTAGAATACCATTCGAGATTGTTCTTTGATTTTGCATCGGTTGGGCTATTCGTCGCCCCATTACAACTTCCATCTTATGGCTTCAAGCTATCCTTACCACCCTCGAACTCAGCAACATCATACTCCTCAGGATACTTATCCAACATCTCCTTAAGCTCCTTCATCTGCGCCTTCAAGTCATCTGTCAACTCTTCGTAGATGTCCTCAAACATGCCTCGAATCGGGGGCTTCTTCTCCCGCTCTGCCTCACTGAACGCCTTCAATATCTCCTTGCGAAGATCACTGCGAGCCTCCTTCTCCTTGGCTTCATCCCAGATACCCTTTGCTTCCATCCACTTTCGTAGTCGAGTAATAGGGTTATCGCGACGCTTCCAATCTTCGACTTCTACGCGCGCACGGTAGGCGAACGAGTCGTCTGATGTGCTGTGATGAGAGACACGGTAGGACATGGCCTCAATGAGAACTGGCTTGCCACCGTCTTCAAGTGCCATCTCACGTGCCTTCTTTGTAGCTTCTCTGACAGCCCAGATATCGTTACCATCTATTCGAATTGTGTCGATACCGTAGCCAATACCACGGCTGGCGATACCATCACCACGGTATTGGTCTAGTGTAGGCGTTGAGATAGCATATCCGTTGTTTCTGCAGATGAAGATAACAGGGCACGATCGTGTGGCGGCAATGTTGAGAGCAGCATGGAAGTCTCCTTCACTAGCCGCACCCTCACCAAAGTACGCTGCTACCACACGAGTCTTGGAGCTGGGGTCTTGAAGCTTTTGCATCTTCAGAGCATAAGCGGCACCGGAAGCCTGAGGAAGTTGGGTCGCTAACGGAGATGAAATTGAATGCTATGCCACTATGTTAATTTTGAATTATCGGTTTCAACTCGCATCGTACTCACAATATTCAGCTCTTTGCTTCCGTAGTGGACAGGCATGCTTCGTCCTCGACTGGGGTCGTTCTTGTTGCCAAACAATTGGCTCATGAAATCCTTGGCTGTAAACCCTCGCTCCTTAAACACGCCTTGTTCTCTGTATTGACAAAACATGACATCGTCTTTGTCGAGCACGCTTGAACTTCCAATGCTGACGGCCTCCTCGCCAGCACTAACCATATAGAAGCTCAATCGACCTTGCCTCTGCGCATCAAACATAATCAGGTCCATGATTGAAATGAATACCATGTCTTTGTATAGACGAATAACCTCCTCATCGGAGATATCAGGTTTGAATGATTCATCCACCACAACTCCATGCTGGTCTACAACGCGATACGTCGATAAGGCAGGATACGACTCGGGGTCTTCGAATTTGAGAGAGCTCGTGAATGCGCTCTTCAAAGCACCAGGAAAGGAGACAAAATTGGAATTGGGTCGTTGCGATACACTGCTGGCTGATCGGATAGCAAGGGGTGTTACATGTGGTCTAGAAAGCGTGGCCCGCCGAAGGGCGGCTTGACGCAGAGCTCGGGACTTCATGGTGTGTATGCTTGGGTTTCTGGGGGGTCAATTGGAATCTGGGCTATGTTTTCTTTTATTCGAATTGCTAGACGTCAATAATATGCCAGATAGATAGTAGACCACATTACCGAGGGGTTGTCGTGTCTGATACCGCGAGGAAGCGACGTCATCCTGAGCCGACTCCAACCCGTGAAAGCCGAGACGGCGAGATAGTAATAAGCCGTGGTTTGACGATGGTCGGCATACTCAGCCAGCAATTGTTTTCAAGGCGTCTTACTTATTCGGTAATTGGTTGACTTCCTTGTCAGGCCTTGCACCGTACCCCCCGACTTGACCAACCACTCATCATGTCATGTTTGATGCCAGCCATGAAGCCCCAGCCCATGATAGCCATGAGGACCCCGACTTAGTTATCCCCCACACAAAGTTCTTATCGCTCTACCCCACACTCGCGACAAACTCCAGATCTCCATGGATGGATCCAGTCCCAGCTCTAGCATCTGCCACTTTTCAATGCAGCTGTCGCCAGCTGCCAGTGAATCTCAACAACAATCAACATATAGCAATATGCACCACGGTAGCCAGTAGATAGAATCACTGTCAAATTTGATCAAGCATGCAGTTGAAGTAACAATAGAGAAACATCTTCAAACCTCACACTTTCTATTCTCTGCACAACAACACCGTGAAAGACATCCCCAGCAGTAACATCTATCCCAGCACTTCGAAACAACTTTCGATATGTCCGCCACTCCAGCGGTAGCCATCGCAATTATATTCCTTACCCTCTTCGCAATTTTCGCACTCCTTGCCTGGTGGCTGAAAACACGAGTGCGCACCTTCATTCGTGCCATCTTTAAGCACCGCCAAGAAAAGAACAAGGGTAACGCTTCAACTGTTGCCAACTCTGGGGAGAGCGTCTAAAGGTGAGATGAGATACCTCCATTACCCTTCTTAACTGCCAGTCTCTCAATTCGATACTGAGATCAGTGCCAGCCACTGTGGCTACAAGGCTGGCGCGCCACGATTTCTGACCCACCGCAAAACTCCAACTCTCAGCCTCCTATGATTTTCGAACTGACTTCAACTAGAGCTTCCCATAACCTCCGAGGCCCAACTGCATTCACAATGGCCTCGCGCACAACCCTCCGGGGCCTTTCCCGCACACTAAAGCCCTCGAGATGTTCTCCTACTTTCGTCCGGCCATTCTGCTCTACCAATGCCGTCCGTGGCGACAAATCAACCCCTACATCTGATCGACCTACCCACTTCGGATATGAGACTGTCACTGAAGCAGAGAAGCAGCAGCGTGTTGCTGGTGTATTTACAAGTGTCGCCGAATCCTATGACAAGATGAATGATTTCATGTCTCTGGGTATTCATCGTCTATGGAAGTGCGTTAAATCCCTTTGAATTAAACCGCACGGTGTAACAAACTAACATCGAAACGTAGGGACTACTTTATCTCTTCCCTCAACCCTGGTGCCACGAACCCCCCTGGTCAACCTCAGCGCATTCTCGACGTTGCTGGCGGAACTGGCGACATCGCTTTTCGACACCTTCAGCACGCCCACGAGTTCAACTGCAACCCCAATGTATCCGTTATTATCTCCGACATCAACCCCGACATGCTAGCAGTTGGTCGCCAGCGTTCTCTTGCACTCCCCGCGTCCCACCAATCCGCACTCTCTTTCCTCGAGGCAAACGCCGAAGTCCTCCCCTCTCAGATCGAGGATAACTCGCTCGATCTTTACACAGTTGCCTTCGGCATTCGCAACTTCTCCAACATCCCTGCTGCTTTGAAGGAAGCCCATCGGGTTCTGAAGCCTGGTGGTGTGTTTGCCTGCCTTGAGTTCTCAAAGGTTGACAAGCACCCCATCTTCAACACTATCTATAAGCAGTGGTCATTCAAGGGCATCCCTTTGATCGGTCAACTAGTGGCGGGGGACCGCGACAGCTACCAGTATCTAGTCGAGAGTATTGAGAGATTTCCTAGCCAGACCGAGTTCAGAAACATGATTAAGGATGCAGGTTTTGTCGTTGCTGGAGAAGGCTACGAGGACCTGACTGGCGGTATTGCCGCTATTCACAAGGGCATGAAGCCTGTATAAGGTGGCTCAAGGATACACATGTAATTTAGTTTGTAAAATAGCCCATCAATCACGATCAGCATCACGAATAGTCAATCGGAGTCTAGCATTGTACAACAGGAAGTTAATTCATTCCAGATCGTCCTCAACCTAAACCCCTAATCCAGCTTCCGTGAACGTCATCATCACATCCACGTCTCCGAAATGCTTTCCAGGGCCCAGAACGATGTTTTTTTAATTCTCTTCACAACTGAACTCCATACAGGTCAAAACTAAAGAAGCCGTACCCTCGATGTCAAGGATTTTCGACTCCGAAATCTCATTAGGTACACGATACATGAAAACGAGGCCGGAGAGATATCCTCGCTTTTCCTGTTGCTTAAGCCCCTATCAGATCAGATCAAGGCGTAACAAACAGGTGATGCCAAAAAAAGCAGGCAAAGATAATAAAAGGCGCATGGAAAGGACCAAGGCCTCAGAACGGTTGTGTAGTGACACTCGAATTTTGAGTATGATATTAATCGGCGGCGGGTGTGGCGGGAGTGGCGGCAGGTGAAGAGGTGCCTGTCTCGCCCTTGAGGCCTCCTCGACCACGCCCACCCCGTCCACGATCTCCGCCACGGCCGCGACCACCTCGTCCACCGCGTCGGTTGGATTCAGAGTCACTGGCTCCTCCAGCGCTGCGATATCCACTGGTGTTGGTGGCACCACCGCGTCCGCTGGCACCCCAGTTACCAGCACCACCTCGGTTGGCATATGTCTTGCCCTCACGATGTTGGAAAATCTTGACCAGAGGCTTGGATCGGTCCTCCTGTGTTCTAGTCTTGACATCCTCAGGAAGTCTGGCCAAAGCAGCATCACGGTCCTCTGTTGTCTTGAACTGAACAACCTTGTTTGAATTACCCCACTTGTCAACCTTGAGAATCTTGTTCTTGTCCTCCTCGCTGAACAGATCTCGGCACTGATCCTCGGTGTTAACATTCATAATGAAAAGACCGATGATGTCCGAGGCAGGTGTCTTGGGAGCGGGAGAAGCAACACGCTCCGGGTGCGCTGAACCGTTAGTTGGAGCGGAAGCCGGAGCTGTGGCCTTCTCGGCGTCTTTGCTGGGGGGGGCGGGAGCAGGACTAGTCGAGCTTGGGGCAGGTTGGGGAGTCGCTGGCTTGGGCGGACCGGGCAAAGGAGTTGCGACAGTAGGCTTAGCAGCCTGGACTGTTGAAGGCTGTCGGCTGGTAGGAGGGGGGACGCTAGACTGGGTCGAGGGAGGGGCAGGTGAAGGAATACCAGCTGGGCCAGCCGTGGTGGGAGGAATTCCGGGCTGCTGCTTGGCGCCACGGTGAGAGAAGTTGAAGCCTTGAGCACGCATCTCAGTGCCAATACGGCCATCCTGAATCTCGAGAACCAGGTAACCAAAAGCCGCATCAGCAAGGTTAAAGTTCCACATATTCTTGAAGGCACTCTCGTCAACTTGTCCGAGGGAAGCCTGGCCAGCAGCCGGGCCGCCAAAGGGGTTGCCGCCAGCAGCAGTGGTTGGCATCTTCTCAACGATTTGCAGGGCATTCTTCAGGAGGTTCTGTTGGGCCTCATTCTGTTGGATAGCAGGCTCCACCTCACTCTTGACAGTCTCCCAAACGTCGTTGAAAGACGCCTTGGAGGCAGCAAGCTTCCCACGGTAATGGTCGAGAGTAGGGTTGACGCTGAACTCATTGTAAGAGCTACCATATCGGAAGTGGAGTCCGGCAGAGATAGAGAAATCGGCCTTGAGGGTTACTGAGAGCTGGTTCAAGATACCCTCACGAGCAGGGGACGCATGTGTGATAAAGATGCGGGTTTCGGTAGGATCGTACACTCGGTGCGCCGTGTCGACAAGCTCACCCATTTGCAGGAGAGTTGTCCACATAGTACCCTGACCACCAGCAATGGTAGTACGGCCTTCGCCATTATCAAAAAGCTTATGCATGACAACAGCACCACCAAGACCAAGTAGCCGCAACTTAACACCGCCAACCTCCAGTAGCATCGATCGAGCCTCGTCGATGATGTGCAGGTTTGGGACCTTGTACTCGCCGGTGCGGAACTTCTCTAGTACTCGGACATCTTCGCAAGCACCCCAGACGGTATAGACGGGAACATCAAGCTTGACCTCGCCGCTGATAAGGAGAGGCAGCTCCGAGAGAGGAAGCTCATTTGGCGGAAATCGGGACTTGACGGGGCCTGGTCCTCCTTGTTGGATAGCCTTCTTTACAGGCTCGGAAATCAAGGGCGAATACTGCGCAACATGCTTAAGCGTCTTCTCGGCGATTCGTTCCAGGGAAGTGTCGTCGTAGAAACCAAAATCACCGGTGTGGATGATATGGTCAGCTCGGGCTTGTCTCGCAAGATCATTGAGTGATCTCAGGTTTCCTAGATGGTGTTCAGCGTTCGTCCGGCTGCTTCGCCCATAATCACCAACCTCGAACATCGGCAATACACAGAACTCTTAGAGGACCGGTCTGAAGGACGCGGCCCTGGTTGGGCAAAAGTGGTGCAGCACCAGTGGGAGGAAGACCACCAGCACCGTTCTGAAGGTAGCCTGGGCCCGGGTTATTGTATGCTCGCGGCTGTTGGGGATGTGTTAGCTAATGTCTTCTTCGAAGTGGTCGACTGCGCAGTCGGGGTAATCGCATTTTCGTGGAAGTGCATATGAACGTGGAGTTGCGGATCTCGAAGTTGAGGCCATCTAACGGGGCGCAACGGCGGGACAACACGCGAGCGGGGAGAAGGCAGGCTTGGGAGTAAGGCAACACGGAGAATGCGAGAGAGGCAGGAATGGCCATGGGCTATCTGACAAGGCGCTGCAAATGATGCGAAGTTTATGCTCGCTTGTGGAAAGCCGTGAACAGTGCGAGGGAGATGGGCAAATAGCGGATAATAGAAGGGGCCATGTCATGGGGAGAGCACTCACAGCAGCCATTCTATCAATCAACTGATTCTATGCGCTCGAAGTCGGTCAGAGATTCGCTTGTTCGGATAATCGCGTGGGCGGTGAGAAAAGATGCTCTGATAATGAGATAGAGCTCCCGGAAGAGGATGAATGGGTATCAAAAGAGGTGACGATGTGGAATGGAAGACAGGGAGGCAATCACGGGGAGGTGGATTTTCGTAGCTGTACCAAGGCTACCTCAGAGGTAGAGATAATTTCTAGGTGGCCCCAAGAATCGGGAGTCAAAGGCTTTACCCTTTTCGGACTAGCCGCATCAGCTTCACCTTTGACGAGGTGCCTGTCCGCCTGGAAGAGTTATTTGGGCCTAGACCAGGGGAAGCTCACTCAGTGATGTTCTCTAAACGGTTAATGGTCGGCAATCGGAGAGACGACCGTTTGAGACCGACCTCTTGTCACCGTTTTGCTTTGAGAGCTCCCTACCCTGCACAAACCATACAACCTCAAATAAATCGAGGTGAACAGAAATCCATGGTAATGAGAAAGTGCTATAGTTTCTCTTATATTTGCCTATAGATACCTAGATTTTCCTAAATCCTAATCTTGGTTCCTCCACAATATCCCAATCCATTTACGTGTCCCCCAGATCATAGCTTTCCACTCAGTTCGCTGATTGCTTTAACCAAGGCTTCATGAAGATCAAACATCTAGACTTCTGCCTACCTGTCTCGAATAGCTCATCTACTAAACCACTCAACCAAGTCAATTCCTGACACCAACCCTTGATATTGTGAGGGTACGGAGTCAATCCTCATTTGTCGAGTCCAATGGATAGTCCTGCCTGACAATCAGACTCAATCACATAATCATCCACACTAGGGTTGATACAGAGTAACAATACTGGTTTACGTTTTATTCCCGAATGCTGAAACAGCGAGTGAGAGAAAGAGCCATATTCCTTGTTTATGGCTAGAGGAATAGGTGAAACGACAATGCGAGCTCACGATTAGCGGTTGAATAGCCTCAAGAGCAAGAAAACTTCAGATGTTAAACCTAGGTACCAAACTCAACTAGTCTAAAGGCTTGCTAATATATACTAAACTTATCTCAGTCTTTTAATCACGTAGTATAGAGATTCTAAGTTTTCTTGCCTCTCATAGAATCGGTATCTAGTAGGAGGTAATGGTGCCAGTTACGAAACCATATTCTACCCATGTGTGGGCTTCGGACTATTATACTGTAACTTTGTACATAATCACAAATGGAGATCAATAAGGAAGTCAGCTTAAGCAAGACAAACTCCAATTTATAAAATGGTTGGTAATAAATGAGTTCAGTGCTTGGTAATCCTTTGATGTTCCCTTCAGATGAAGGAGATATGTGACGGTGCGGAGCGATGCCTACTACTGTCCGAGTCATCACAAACCCCGCATAACTTGAGTACC
Source organism: Fusarium miscanthi (assembly GCA_014898875.1). NCBI lineage: Eukaryota > Fungi > Ascomycota > Sordariomycetes > Hypocreales > Nectriaceae > Fusarium > Fusarium miscanthi. Next base: position 121,612 of record JAAVUA010000178.1, read on the forward strand.
CAAGTACTCCGCCTACCTATCTCCCTTCTTGTTCGATCTGTAGCAAGTTCAGTGGGGTAGACTTGCCCTTGGAGTTAGAGTGTTATTGGAAATCCCAACGTAGCTCTGTTCTTGGATTTGACATGACTTGCAAATAGACCAATCCCTACCGATGTTGTGGGATTATACAACAGAACACTGGAACCACTACGAAACAGTATAAACCATACGACAGAACATATCTATACGAAGATACAAAAAGAAGCATGGGGCTGGCCTTGGCTCTTGGGTATCATAGCTTTTGTGTTGATCTGAGACAAGGATAACACCCACACGCGACCGATCATGTGGTCATTAAGCACTCTATCTAATACAGGAAACAACTAGCAAATGAATAATGAATTGCTCTAGAGAAACGAAACAAATTTCAAGAAGAGTGTTAAAGTTTTACAACTATCAGATTATAGACTAAGGTAAAGTATTAGTCTTCAGCGAAGTGGAAAATTGTAGTAACGGAATTCTGCTTATGAGTATAAATGCTGATACTGTCCAGGCTCTTTGGGCATGTGTAATAAGTTCGCATTCTTAAGCAACATAGATATTTTTTCTCTTATCATAAGTCTATAATCATACTCGACTTGGGTTGGTATAAAATAGGTAGTAAGATTCTTGTGAGGTCCTTAGTGATTGATTGTTGTTATACATTTGACTACCTAATCGGCATTCCCCTCCCTTGCTTGCGCCTTTTGCCTGTGGACTAGGTAGCTGATTTACGTAGACTTGACATTTACGATGAGGTACTGGTGGGAACCTTTCGCTCAGGTTATCAACATCTCATTCCTCTGCTATATGATCTTATTTACACAATCCTATTACGAACAATGGCATCCAGACAATGCAGAGGACATGAAGCCCAACGTGCATGTGCAGCCTGTTTCACTGATGGATAATTATAGCTCACGCTAGAGGCTTACTACGTGAAGAGTGATGCAAACCAAGACTCAACAGTGTCATTTGGTATGTGTTGAATAAAATGTTGTTCGTGTTGTCTGGAGCATATGGCCATGCGCAAGAGACATTCCTCATGGGTCAAAACGACCACGATTATTCGGTCCTGTTACAATGGCACCCCCTCAATGATATTAGCCGCTACGTTATGTGATATTCGCCATCCATCACAGCAAGTAGGTTGCCATGCGCACCGCATACGTGACAAGACCGTCCTTTCGGACATGAGAAACCTTTCATGAACCTGGCCAGGAAGAAAATGAGCTTGTCTGTCAGTTCCATTCTGGACAAGCAAGGATGGACCCTTTTTCAGGGCTCTTTACTCCTGGTTTTGATTCGAGGGATTGAAGGGACATTGACCAGCCCAGCACAGACATTCAGCGAGTTAGAAACTCAAAGCAAGGCTTCATGGCCGCATCCATAATGACTAGGCAGCTTGGGTCCCTGACACATGATTTATCAATCATGCACAACTATCTGTTTTGCGCAGATATCTAACAGGAAGCCATGTTGTATGTTTATTCTTAGTATGGGTATCTTCAAGATACTTTCCGCCCAGAGTTATAGTGCCCATGAATAGACAGACGTCCACGGCCCGGCTCTGATCCAGTATCTCACATGGGCCTGCGGCACTGAACCACCCCGACGGGCGCCAACTTTAGTGCAAGATAGCGCTGTGATACAGTGGAACAGCGCCTGATGACCCGCTGTAAGCGCCTCCACCACGTGACCTACCTTGACACGTCTCATGCCCCGGTCTAAGTACCGTCACCCTTTGATTGCATGTACCTACCCTTACCAGGGCTACCCAACTTGTATCTCGCCTTGGGCCTTGGACGAACCTCTTCTTTCTGTCTCCCTTGATTTGAGTCTTTGTCTATTTCAAAGAAACAGCCACAGCCTCCTACTAGTTCCTCTACGATCACATCACCCGAATCGATTCAAATAGACGATATCACCCCCACCAAGATACGATACGATACGATACTGGACACTAGGAACCCTTGACGGACATACAGATCAGCGGCTCGTCCTCACATCCTCCCCATGCGACAACAGACTTGACGAGAACGCCGTCCCAAGAGGTGACCAAACCTCTCATCCTTTCGAGCCACAGACGTTCCATCCCTTTGCGCCGCTAGTACCGTGGTGCACTAAGGCCCATGATAACGTAGATTCGACATTCAACATAGTTTTAATCGACAAGCCGGGATACCGCACACAGGCAATCGTGGGCGTGCAAGCCTCCGTTGAGGCCCACCCAGCCGTCGATGATGGTACGTCAATATTTACATCCACATAATGTTTATTTCTCTATATGGAACACGCAATTATCGGCAGTCGGTATAATTGCGCTCTTTTGTTCATTTCGCCCTGGCTTTCTCATGTTATCGCCACCCATGCTAATCCTAGGTCGTTGTATGTATAGACATCATCTCGACCCCGCGGCGATGTTGGCGGCAGTTTTGCCAGCAGACGCGGCCATTCCAGTCAACTTTCGATTTCTGATCCGAGCCATCATGTCACCGAAGCTATTGGCACCCTGTATGGCGATGAGGACGATTCAGGATCAGAAGGTGGTCGACCGTTAAGTGTAAATCGTCCACTGAGCTTCATAGGCGGTCCGACACCTTACCAAGAATCGCTCCCTCGACCACCTCCAGATGATCGATTCCTGTCTGTAGAGACACGAAGAGGACTTAAGCGAACCGATTCCGAATCGTCCGCCGGCGAGACATCACCTGTTAATGGCGACCCGACCAAACGCCCTCAAGCGCTTTCACAAGGCCAGCGAAGTAACTCATTCGAACAAGGACCAAAATCGCCGTTATCTCCCACGCTTTCACTGCGCGATGTTCAAGCCGACTCGCAATTTTCTCTCACGAATATTGATAATCCGAATGATATCGCTCAGGAGTTGAGTAATTTACAGGCCCTCAGGCGGCTGTCGATGGATGTTGGAAACAACAAGGATCCTGATATGCCACCCATGTCTTTAATGGCCATGCCGACTATAGCACCAAGCGGTGACGACGATGAGAATGACCCCTCAAGGCTACTCTGGGTGCCTGCTAGAGTGCATCCAGAGTTGGCCCCTGGCGAGTTCAAGTCGTTTCTTGAAAACAGGGTTCATTCGATAAGACGAAGATCTGGAGACTCTTTTCTATCTGCCGATACCGATATCAGTGAAGGTGATTCGGGAGCTGGGGGCCTAAGAAGAAAAAAATCCATGCTCTCACGACAAATAGACAATTCAGGAGAAGGCGGTTCTCTCGGTTACGTCGATGGTGCTGAGCGATTAGATCGAAAACGCTCACGGGGCCACAGCCATGAACTCAGCCTGGAAGAACTCGTCAAAGATCCCACGAAAGCCGTGCAGAAATTTGCTCAAGAATCTCAAGTGGCACCCTCTGGACCTGAGAGCAATGCAGACGACATGCCGATTTTGCCTGCTGCCCCAGGTATGGGACTGCGGAGGTCAACTCGAACAACATATCGCAAGGGCGGTAGTCTGCGGACTGGACCTCTGGCTCGACGGTCTGGACATAGACAACAACCCAGTGAGGATTCGAATTTCGCTCCTCTGGAAGCACCACCCGGTCACGGCCTTACGCGAGTCCAGTCGGAGCCCGTAGCAGACAACTACTCACAACAAAATCGCACAGTCAAACGATCACATAAGTTCTCCCAGGAGTCCGTGGAAGATTTTGATTCATATGATGAAACAAGGCAAGGGGCCAACAATGGCGAGCTCAAACGTGCAGAGACATTTCAAGACCAGTTACCCATCCGATCTTCACCAAGTCTTCCAACGATTGAGACCTCAACTTATCAAGACGCTCAGGATCAGCATGAACAGAAGTTTCCAAAACGCTCATCGTCCCAAAACGCAAAGACTCACCCTGTTTCTCAGAGAATGTCGGAACATGAACCCGTGATAGAGGAAGAACCTAGCCGCTCAAGTCGACGAAGCATTGGAAGACAACCTGGGTCTCAACCGGCGCAACAGCAACATACCTCCCGATCATCATATCCCCAAAGCCAATCCTTGAACGATAATCTTGCGGCAAACCCTTCACTACTTCCTGGAAGCGGCTCATCGCGAACCGATAGCCTCACTTTCATACCAACACTGAACCAGGATGAGCGAAAATCCGAAAAGAAATCGAAGAAGGATCGGGATGATGATTCAAGCTCGACCAAATCTTCCGGAAGCGCCTGGAAATGGTTCAAGAGTACAAGTGATGACAAAGAAAAGAAGAGAGAAGAGAGTAAGAAGTCCAAGACCAAATCACTCGGTGAAAGAGTTCAAGACAACGTACGATTGGATGTTATTCAAACATCGATTGATAAAAATGCACCCAAGGGCCGTGAGAGTCTGGTCCTTGACCGTGACAACGTGGAAAGCAAGTTGCAGGAAGAACGAAAGAAGGAGAGCCACCGCAAGAGTGATTCCAAGAGGGATAAGGATGGCAGTATATTCTCGTCCATCTTTGGTGGAAGTAAGAAGAAGGAAGAGAAGGAGCGAAATGCGAAGAAGACACAACATCTCAAGGTTCCCGAGGAGCCAATATATAAGCCCCTAGTCCCTGATGTGGATTACCACTGGACAAGATTTCCTCTTCTCGAGGAGAGAGCGATATATCGAATGGCTCATATTAAGTTGGCAAACCCCCGTCGACCCTTGCTCAGCCAAGTTCTACTGAGCAATTTCATGTACAGTTACCTGGCTATTGTTCAGGCCATGCATCCTCAGATGAACGTGCCTATTTCGCCGCAACAGAAACGCTTGGAGGAGGAAGCCCGGCGAAAGCAACAAGAGCAGGAATACCTGGCTCAACAGCAAACGCAAGAAGAGCAAGATGGCCAAGAAGCCATGGATCAATACGACTTCGATTATCACCGGGTAAGTGATACCCAGACAATTATGTAAACGACCTTGCTAATCTTAACCACAGGCCGCGGTACAATATGGCGAGTCTGGTAACGGAGAGGTTGATTATGTTGACGATGCTCAGATTTATGAGGATGAGCATGGCACAGATCACCACCAAGACTATGGCTACGACGATCCAGAAGGGTACGGACCGGGATCCAAGGAATACTACCACCAGTACCATGACGATGGGAACGATCGTCGGCAGGATGGGCGAGAGGATATGTGGTAACAGCCCGAGTAGTTGTGCAAAGATCATTCGCAGAGTTGGTCATTATATATGTTAATGTTTTTATCACCACCGACTATCATTAGCTGCCGGGGCAAGTGCCTCAGACAGCGTGCAGCGTTTTCAATCAGCCCTAGCATATGGCGGAGTTCCGGAAGACGAGCGCACGAGGGCGTAACAGGCTTGCAAACATACACTTCCAATTTCCTTTTCTCCTTTGTGAAAGAAGAATGGCCACGAGACTGGCGTGGAGACAATCTTGTGTGAGCCTTTCTTGGTCTTCCTGTTTTTCCCTGCGCTGTCAGTCTTTGCAATAATGTTTGGTGGAGTTATTTGTTGTTGGAGCACTGGGATGAGCGTTTATCTTTAAGAAGCGACGGACTGTCTGGCATGGGAGGAGAAAATAGCTCGTTTTCCTCGGGAGACTAACACTCAAGGTGCTGGACACATGTCTTGAACTATTGTTGATGGCGTCGTCAACAACGATCAGGAACAGCATGAGGTATGAAGCTGTAGGATATGATCTAATAGAGATAGAATTCTAGTGTATGATGTTGGAAGAGTCCTTAAGCATGGTTAAATGTAATGCGAAGCAGTTCGTCCTGTCAACTATGCGCGCCTTATTGTTTAATGATATTTTTAAATTGGGGTTGACACGAAAGACTCGTACGGAGCCTTCACGGCTGACATCCCTTCTCAAGTTCCTGAGGGCGTGAAGTGCTTCCTTTACTGCCCCGAAGCACCAGCTCCAAACGTGCCTCGTCGACGACCGACCTGATTGATACGCGCATGTTCCGTTTTTAAGGGCTCCATACACGTTCACCAGCATTTCTCAGACCTTCAGGAGTTATTGAGCGCAGAGCTCACGCTATCGATTGCCTAGGACTCACAGCCTAAGCATTGACGGGGGTGGCGAGGGGAGAACCCCCGTGTCGATAATCACGAGAATACCATGGAGAGTTTAGGCAGAGGAGGTTGGGGGGATCGTGCGGATGCTGTGCCAACTGTAACCATAGCCGCCAATACAATATGTTTGATGAAATAGGACATCCCTCGATGTTGGTGGTGGACCGGATAATCGGCTGAAGTCGTCTCAACTGATCAGTGATACTACAGTTAGAGTGTAGATACCTTGGTACCTTGGGTACCCAGTCCAGTTTCCCACTGAGGTCCCCTTGACGCAGACTGAAGTTTGATGTTCCCAAGCCAGCTGAACTTACCACCATCCGTTCCGAGGGAACATTACAATAGCAGAGAGGGGCTCACTTGCGGTAAACGGTATTGTTTTTATAATGATCAGGACGTCAGTAAAGGGTGTATATCATTTGCCTTTGCTTTTACACCTAGTCTTAGTAGGCCAGAGTTATCAGTTGAAGAAGTATTGAACGGGAGGAACGAGGCTGAAAGATGACAAAAACAAGCCTACGGGAACACCGCAGCTACAGCAGAGTATCTGATGCATCAGGATATCAGTTAGAGATATCAGAATCGATGTCTCATAGCTCTTGCCTGTAAGTAGGAGGTAACTAACGGTATTGTTCTCCATCTTGGTAATTTCAACGAAGGTTAGCCTTATAGAGAGATAACAGCAGCTACATAATTGCAATAGATGACAGATTGAACAATGCTGGATACCCAAAAACTGCGAAATGCTACCATAACAGACTTGTTTACAAGGCTCTGCTGTCGGACGTTTCCAGATGTGAAGTTATGGGAGAAACGGGGCCTTCTGTCAAAGCCTCGAAATTTGAGTTTTACAGTAAGGTTTTTAGAGGAGTATAGGTGGGATGTAAGTAGCTAATATAGAACTAGAACCTACCTCTTCGATCGTTCGTTTTGCAAATGTTGATACTAACTTGGACGCCTCGATGTCATTGTGTGGCACGCTAACTGCGGACTAGACTATAAGTTGGAAAATACAAGACAAATCAGAAAAACACCACAACATTAAAATTGGCACATTGTTATGTGTTCAAGTGCTGGACAAAATCCATGATATGGAACGAGTAGCTTGTCAATGAATTCATTCACAGAATGAGTGATACCTGTTTATTGATCATGATGAGGGGGTAAAGAAACCCAGAGGATTGAAATATGCCTACGGAGTAGCCATTGCTAACATTGAGAACCATGCCATTCATTATTGGTCAGAAGTCAAATCAGAATGGACCCTAAGTATGATCAGAGTCAGACACGCGCTTACAGGTAACCATCTGCAGCGGTGATCAGGGGACGGGCGCTTATATGAGCTCCACAGAGCGAAGAGACGACAGCTTCAAATATCTGTCTACGTAGTACATTGACGAATGCCTCGTAATCGAACCTGAGTTCTATTCTTGTTTATGAACAAACACACACCCAATAAACAACTTGATCTTCCTGTATTGAGGCCCATGGTGAATTCAAGGCACCTTCTTCTGTCCTGATCTTGCTATTGGCCCGGTAGTCAGACTGATGATTTCCTAAACCGGCCAGTTGAAGAAACAAGGGTTGTCAGATTGCCGATGGGAGAAGAACAGCGCCCCGAGTCAGTAAGTCCATATCGTGTAGTAATAAACTCAAACCGTCTGAGAGTTTACATCATGTGGTTGAAGTTTATTTTACAACGCTCCACCGTTGTGTTGTGGTGGCTCTCAGCCAAAAACGGCCCAACAGGAACAACCTTGGCATCTGCATTACCTGTCATGCGATATGGTGTTGTCTGCTCCATACATGGAGACAATTTATCAACACTAGGAATAATAGGTAGTGACGAGGGTCAAATGAACGGTTGTGGGTTCTTTGTTGTTCCTCCAATCCCAGCATTTTTGCTCCTTACCCCTTACTCCTTGGCGGCAAATGGCGTTGATGGAGGCAAAACTGTTCCAAGAACTCGTCATGAGCGTCCTCATTTTTTTCGTTCAGCTGGAAAAAAGCAAGTATAGAAAAGCATAAAGAAGGCGATCCATTTCCAGGGAGAGGCCATTTAGGCATATTAAGGAATGTTGCATTGCGCGTTGATACAATAAAGTTGCGGCTTGTAGACTATCAGCCGAGTCTAATGAATGGCTGACACGGCTGGGTAATATTGTACATCCTGTGAATGACCAGGTGAAGAGAAGAAGAAAATGAAACTCTCATTGCCCGTAAATGAAGAAACACCCTTTCCAATTGCGGTCCCAATAACTCATCGTACAGATAGACAATACAATCTCTTTTTCGGGTGTAGGTAAGATCGAACCATGGCCCAAGCTCAAACCCTGATGGCTTAGCTGTAAGGGGTAGCGAGAAGACGACATCATTGATGGAGCCTTGGCGTCAATTTCATTCGAGTACTACTGCCGGTCCTGATGTACTGTCTCGGCGTAGCTTGTTGTTGAGTCCGTTGAACAGGCGGCCTATCGACTCCTTTCGTCCTCTTCGGGGGACTCTTTCTGTGACAAGCGAGTCGACGCGGTCCATGGCATCAATGAAGATGTGGAAGTCCACATCATCTTCGTAGCTGAGGTTCTCATCGCGTAGAGACATGTACTCCAACTCGTGATGGCTTAGAGTACTCTCATTTGATGCTGTTGATGAGGTTCTTCTCGATTTGATAGGGCTGCTGGCTGCACTGTTGGTCGTACTGGACATGATTGGTTGAAGGAGTAAAGTAGAAAATATGTTTCAGATTGAGTGTAGATGGCTCGGAAACAACAGTTAATTGAAGGTATGGATGAGTATGAAAGAAGGAAGTTAATTGAGCAGGGGGGAGAACTCTAGGTATATAAATTATACTTCGTTATACTTTTTATGGGGAGGGGTACGGAGTAGACTAGAATACGAATCTATCGAGGAGCCGCATATAATATGATGAAAGCTGACATGTTGTGTTTCCTCGGAGAGCGCAATGGCAAATCAGTCTGAGATTGTCAGCTTCGCTTCCTAAAGTAGTGCCAATCAATTCCTTGCCCGCACCCAGGGGACTGTGACGGGTTCCCGGACCACATGTAACGCTATCAACAGGCGCATTCCTCGGCACTGTCAGTTATCAGCCAGCGGTGTGCACCACCCATTTACACACGTTGGGCGATGCTATCAAGTTAGCGCCTTGCGTGCGTATCTGATATGACACAATGGATGACGACTGCACCACCAAAATAGACGGGCGGATATACGGGTTGGATTGGATGGATGCTAAAACCAGGTGATATTTCTAACAAATGACATTGGATCTTATACAGCTTGGGGTGAACCTGGACCCTTTTACTTCTTCGGCTCCTCCTTCTTCTCCTCAGGCTTAGGCGTTGGCAGCTTGAAAGACTCGGGTGTACGGTCCTGTCCGGCTCCCACGGGCTCCCACGCACTGGAACCACCCTCAAAGTTACGGAAGGCCTGGGTGAGCTCCAGAGGCTCGGTGACGATACGCTTCTTCTCCTCATCGTATCGGATCTCAGTGTAACCGGTCAGGGGGAAGTCCTTTCGCAGAGGGTGACCCTCGAAACCATAATCTGTCATGATTCGTCGGAGATCGGGGTGACCGGCAAAGAAGACACCGAAAAGGTCGTACACCTCTCGTTCGTACCAGTTGGCACCATCAAAAAGTCCGGTAACACTGGGAACAGGGGAAGCCTCATCGGCGTAGGTCTTGACACGAATTCGAGAGTTGTGACGGACCGAAAGAAGGTTGTAGACGATTTCGAAACGGTTCTCGCGCGTGGGGTAATCCGCAGCAGTGATGGTGCTAACCTGGGTGAACTCAGCGGCAGTGTTGTCTGTCATGTTTTAGCAGTTGTCTCGTAGCCAATTGATGTGTTACTGACATTTCAAGAAGCTGAAGACAGGGTAGACACCCGAGGGGGAGATATAGATGGTGAGTTCGTCCTTCCAGACGGAGAACTGCTGGATGTACTTGGGCAGAGTACCCATCAACCAGGCACCATAACGGTGCATATTATCGGACTTGCTCTGGTATTTGTCGGCAGGGTTGACGATCGGGGCCTTCAGGACGCTGGGGTGATCTCGAGGGGCCTTTCGCAGGTTGGGAGACTCCTTCGGCATTGCGACATATTGACGGGCAGTGCTGGACAAGCAACGGATTGCTTGGTCGTTACGGAGCTGGACCGAGGGCTTCGCGGGTCGTAGAGCTGAGGCCAGCGCCCTGCTTCGAGAAATGCTTGTCGCCATGGCCGGTTGTGTGACGATTCGAGGCCAATTGGCGTAGCAAGATGTCGTCGAGACGAAATACCTTACGGTGTTGGTAATGATGCCGCAAGCATTGGCTCGAGAATCTTAGCGGCAGACCCGTGAACGAGATTTCCCGTACTTGAGCCGACAATAACGCTATACTTGGCCTCCAGTGCTTCTACCACACAAAGCCAGGTACCCCGCTATTTTACTTGCCTTCTGTCGACCTTCAATGACGAAGATGCCTACACGTGATTCGAGCTCTGAAGCTAGACCGAGAATAGCTTAGCTGTATTTTCCATCTTTCACTTTCCCGCAGCCTCGATGCATACCAAACATCGTTCCTCTCCTTGTCCTCACATATCCATTTCCGCCCATCGCATCTCGAACTTACTATTTCTTGCCTTTCACCTTAATTATAACTTCTTACAATGGCGCCACAAGATTCATTCATAGAAGATGAGGAGGATACCTGGTATGATTCACCGCCCGCCTGGGGTGGCGCTTGCAGCGCACTGCTCCTTGGGTAATGTTTGGTACCCAATGCTGACCTCTTGATAGCCCCCTCTGCATCGAAGAGTTTGATCTTTCAGATAGGAATTTCAGACCTTGTCCTTGTGGATACCAGGTATGACAAGAACAATATCTCGCCAGCCAAGGTTGACCTTCCGGCCACGTTTGCTAACTTTGAGGTCACAGGTGTGCCAGTTTTGTTTTAACAACATCAAGAATAATATGAACGGCCTTTGCCCTGCTTGCCGACGACCTTACGACGAAAAAACTATACAGTGGAAAGTTGTTACGCAAGAAGAGTATGATGAACCCTATGCTACCATGGTGCTATGCTGACCAACCCCCAAGAGTCGCCGAGTTTCGGGCCAATATTCAAAAGAACCAGAAGAAGCGAGCTTTGGATCAACGGCAAAAAGAACTACAGAAACGCGAAGCCGAGAAGGAGAACCGTAAGAATCTGATCGGTGTTCGTGTCGTCCAAAAGAACTTGGTCTACATCACTGGTCTTGCACCGACAGTTCGAGAGGACGAACTTCTCAAGACACTGCGAAAGCCCGAGTTCTTCGGCCAGTACGGCAACATCCAAAAGATATCCATTAGTAACCGAAAGAGCTCTGATGGCCAACATCAGTCGCTTGGCATTTACGTGACCTTCGAACGTCCGGAAGAAGCGACGCGGTGCATCCAAGCTGTGCACGGATCCCACAACGGTGATCGAGTCCTGAAGGCGCAGCACGGCACGACGAAATACTGTTCAGCTTGGTTAAAGAATGAAAAATGTGGCAACCCTGGTTGCATGTTTTTGCATGAACAAGGCGATGAGGAGGACAGCTACTCACGACAGGACTTGTCCTCTATGAACAGTATAGGGTCCCAACGGCCTCTCCCTGGAGGCAGTTCGCGGTCGGCTTCCCGACAACAGATTTCCCACCCTACGCCGCCCCCTGTCGTATCTCATCCGATGACGCGCTCCATTAGTAAAGAGGGTTCTGAAAATGGTGCCGATGGATCAGCTCTACCTTCCTCAGCCAACTGGGCACGCAATCCACAGCGAAGTCGCAGAGGCAGTCTTGCTACTAGTGGTGCTGCATCCAGCCCTGCTATTTCAACAGCTCAGCCTGTCACCGCAGAGCCTGTACCAGAAGAAGCAGTCGAAGAGGAAGATGAGGATGAGTTGGAGGAAGAGGAGCCTGAGCAAGAGGAGCAAGTTGCTGGGCCGTCATCATCTAGGACTCAGGAGCCTGAATCACCCGCACCAACTCAAGCGTCGCCTGATACATGGCTTAAGGAGATCTACAAGACATTGCAAAGTTGTCCCATGCCTATCTTTCCTGACTTTGACGAAGACCAATACCCACCTATGTTCGATCCTCGTGGTGGCGAGAAGCGCCGGGCTATGCGAGAGGAGGAGGATTCACGTTTGAGTGGAGAGCAGGAAGAGCGACCCGAGGTTCGTGAGCCATCGGAAGGAGAACCTGAGACCGGTGGCAGCCTTGCTCTTGGAGGAGAGCCCGAGGACCGTGACACTTCTAGCGACAACCGAGGCTTCGATCGCCGACCCAGTGCTCAGCCTCCTATTCAGCGACTTTCCACTGACGGACTCTTTGGACCTTCCCTTACCGGAGCTTCACCCTTTGGCCAGAGCTCGGGGAACCCTGGTTCGCGGTCTATGACGCCGCAGCAGCTGTATCTTCGATCTCAGGGTGGATTTGGCGATGCCCCCCCTGGCATAACCAGTCAAAGTAATGCTTTCCAGAATCAGGGTCAAAGCCAAGGTCAAGGTCACAACCGCCAATCCTCTCGGTTCAGCTTTGCCAACGACAACGCTGGCTCTTCTACCAACGTCAAGGTCGCAGCCAACCCGCGTATTATGGCCCAGCAATCCTCTATGATGCCCAACACGTTTCAATCGCAGAGCGGCAACCAGTTCTACGGTGCCTCCATGCCTGGACCTCCTCCTGGTCTGAAGTCAACCGGCACCCCCCCTAGCATGTTCGGTCAGTTTGGTGGACAGGGCTTTGGCGCCCCCAAAGACAATTCGAGTGAGCTTCTTCAGAGTTTAATCGGCCGCGGCCGGGCTGGTAACAACCAGTCCCACGATGCGGGAAAGCGTGAGTTTATGATTCCTTCTTATTCAAACCAGTACCCACCATCCTCTACCTCCACCCCAGCTCCTTCTTCCGGGCTCCTGCCGCCTCTCTATGGTAATACACCTGGAGGGTACCAAGACATGGGCTCTAAGCAGAAGAAGAAGGGAAAGAAGCACAGACATGCTAACACTTCCTCCTCCGGGGGGAGTGGTTTAGTAGATCTTGCAGACCCGAGTATCTTGCAGGCGCGAATGCAGCACCAGTCTCAAGGCAGCGCCGGAGTCGGACAGGGCTTGTTTGGCGGTCAGAGTCAAGGTGGGTACAGTCACAACATGATGTATAATGCGGGCTATGGAAGGTGGTAGTTTTGTTGTTTCTCGGAGTTGTTGCAGTCTGGGAGGGTGATGTTTGGTATCCTCTCATCGGTATCGGCTTTTTCTTCTGCTTCATGCACAAAGGGGGGCGTTCTTCGGAAATCAGGGTCAGGGCGAGAAAAGTTACTTTTCATCTTCCTCGGGGGACACGAGTTTCATGCGCATCTTGACTCAGCAGCATTTGCGTGATTAATGCTGCTCTGGGAGGTCAGCTTTTGCATCAGGCGTCATCTATGTTTTATTGGGGAAAATGGAGGACGACGAGAGAATATCTCGAGTCTCCTTCCTCCAACTTTTACCGGTCTATGGATGACCGCGCATGGGGGTTCACGTCAGGCAAGCCATCATCGTCTTCCACAAGCTCCCTATGTATGTTAACAAATGTCGAATTCATCCGCCTAGGTCTGGCGGTATCCTTGGTCAGAAATAGCAATACCCTCTATTCTCTCCAGATCGCCTGTTCTTCTCGTTGTCCCCCGTGGAAGACGATGTTGGTTGCCGTAGCATGACCCTGTCCCCAAAGTCTTGTATATAAATGGGGTGTTGCTCTCGTAGCGTAGTCCTTGTGTTTTGTTTTGCTTTACATTCAGACCGAGTGACTGATCTTGTGCTAACAAGCGTTCAGATGATGAGCTCCCATCCCTGGACGAGGCTACGAATTCTGTCGACGCGCTAGTTTCTGACGATCCTATACTGCCGCCAATTGGTCTGGAAGGTCGCACATCTGTGCCCCCGGGCTTGTCGTTACCCCCAGGACTGCCAGCCAATATATCAAGACCTCCATCTACTCAAGGTCATGCAAAGCCCACCAACATCGTGCCAGCGTTGCCTAGAATGCCACCCCCTGGACTCTCACAAGGTTCTTTAACTCCTGACCAGTCACCTGCGAAGCAAAAGCCAGCGACACCTGTCTCGGAAGCAAAGAAGAATATCAAGTCTCTGGCGGCCGAAAGCGGACTCTCACGGGAGATCACGGCACAATCGCAACCAAAGCTTACAAAGGCAAATTTCTTACAGGATGAGGACTTTCCGGCTTTGGATGCAGCGAAGAACAAGAGTCGACCCGCAACGCCTACACCCAAGGCTACACCAAAGGCCAAACGTCATGCTGAGAGGATTGTGGACAGAATGATGGCCAAGACCGGAGCCAACCTAGAGAGCACGGCCCAGGAAGCCAAAGCGGAGGAGACCAAGGTTCAGGAGACTAAGGCTCAAGAAGTCAAGGCTCAGGAGACCAAGGCCCCGGAAGCGAAATCTACATCATCGTCCCAGGCAGCAGACAAGAAGCCCATTGCTGTCAACACCCAAGTTGGAAAGAATGTGGCTGTGAAGACCAGTGAACTATCTGCAACAACTGAGAAGTCAACAGCAGAGACTTCGGCGGCGTTTCCTCCCTTGCCTACACCCTCCTCTACCGCAATTGCATCCCCTATCACACGCACAGCACCAAAGACACTGCGTGTCATTGCAACTCCCAAGGCCGAGGCACCTCCTCCTGCTTCTCCTGCCTTGACCATGGCATCGGTTGCGTTGTCAGGCACTTCCAGGGCTGTCTCTGGCAGTTACAGGCCAGACACACCTGCCAGCGAGATGATTAGTGACAACGCCTCGGTAGTGTCTGCCTCTGTGACCCATTCTCGGGCAAGTTCGCCACCCCCCAGCAGGATTGGGTCTGCTGCGGTACGAACCACAACCAAGAGTCAACAGCGAAAGCAACGAAAAGATGTCTTGAAGCAAGAAACAAAGTTGATCGCTGAGGCTCCCATAGTAGAGGCAGAGGTGCATGCTCCTATCATGGGAAGGAAGAAAAAACAGAAGAAGGAGAAGCCTGTGAAGATGGTCCAGCCTGACGCTTCTACTATCCCAGAGGCTCCCGCAGACGAGTCATCCCCGCCACCATCTCAACAAGAACCCGTCAAGGAGCCCGAAAGAGAGCCAGAAGAGAAGCCTGTCAAAAGCAAGACTTCTCAAAAGAAGTCAATCAAATCCAAGGGCAAAACAAAGGAGGTCGAGACTCAACCTCCTCCTCCTCCTCCTCCTCCAGCGTCCCCTAAGGAGTCTACCCCTGATGCTCAAGAGCCACCTGCAAGACCACAGCCTGACCCGGCGTCGGTTTTTTCTGAGGTTAAGAGCACTCTCTGGGCTTCGACTGTCGATAAGCTTCAACTGTTTAAGCCCATCGCCAATGGCTCATCTCGTACCGACTACAGTGCTGCCAAGAACAACGTCAATAAGGCCGAGCATTGTAAGGACTGCTCTTGCAAATGTGGAGAAATTCAAGATGATGATCTTGCAGCGCTGCGCGCAGGAAAGCCTGTCCGAAAACAATTCCACGTTGATGGCAGCCGCATGCTCATTACCCCCAATGGGGACTGCATACGTGGTCTGACTCCTGAGGAAGAGGACGCTTTTCTAGAACTTCAAGCTGCCATTGCCAATACGGCAGAGAACCCCGGATCGTTCATCGCCCCTAGACATCAGCCTGGTAGTGGAGCATTCTCTCTTATTAAGGGCCGTGCTGTTCCCAACGGACGTCCCAACATCTTCCCCGCCACTGCCCAGCTCCAGTCTCAAGACCCCATCGGAAAGCTTCAGCGAGAGGACGCGCTTAGCTACATCAACCAGTACGTTCTCCCTCGCCTCAACCTAGGTGCTACGAACATGGGATTTCCTAAAGGAGCATCCCCCACTAAGGATGCGGCTGCTGCGAGTCTCAACTCTCTCGCACCCTACTTTTATGGCCCCGATGCTGCTGCCGGTGTGGGTATTTACAGCCCCCCTGACGGAGCACGGGCAATGCAGGACTTCAGCTCGGCTGGAATGTCGAGTGAAGAGCGTGGAAAGAACTTCGGCATGGGTGTGGGTGGTATGCCCCTGATGAGCGTCGAAGATGCAGAGGGTGCCCTTGCCGCTGCTCGACGAGAGACCGAGAAGTTGGAGAAGGGATTGAACCAGGTAATCAAGCGCAACAGACGACTTGTTCTCGGAGGAAACAACTAAGAGACAAGAACGACACACCGCATTGTAACAACACGCTGTATTACGATCAGAGGAGTTGAGGACCTTCAATGGATGGCTCATTGAAGCTGTATGATGTTATGAAGCACAAATATTGCCACAAAACGACCGATGGCTTTGTATGATAACCGATAGGATCAATGTTGGAACAGTGTGAATAGAAATCATAAGGATAAGAAGAATCGGCATGGAAAAAATAAATTGCAGGTAACCCAGTCCTGTACAGGGTGGTTTGCCAAACTGAAGAGCAACATATGAGAGCCATACGTGAATCTTTGTCAAAGGCCATTTACAGTCTTGATTCTGTCCTATTAATTAATCCATGGACTAGTACTAACGTACGTATGCAAATATTTAAGAACTAGTAACCTATTTGGGTATCAGACATCTTCCTTCTTTCCATCCTTCTTCCTATGAAATGTATCGTCTGGCGACCGTCGACGATCTGCCCCAAGAGCTCTCCTTGCATCAGCCGTGACCTGTTTCTTCCCCTCAACAGATAAAGACTCTCGAAGTCGTTCAAGGAGTCTATCCAAAATCCACTCAGTCTCTTCTTGACTTCCCATCAGTGGACTCCGATTGCCGACCCACGACCATGCCGTTGTATCATCAGAGACCACGTCTTTTTCAACGCCTTCAGCAGTTTCATTTGTTTTCCTGCGACGAGCGTGGCGGTGATGATGATGCCGACTGCTTGGCTGCGCTTTTCCGTGTGTTTCGGCATTGCTTTCATCCTCACCAATGAGCTTAAGATACCATGCCCACTGCTCAAAGGAGTATTTGTGTGGCTTTGACGACTTGAGGTGGTTCATGAGGACTTGGATTTCTGAAATGAGGAGGAAGTGGAGGTTTGTTCCCGTGGGTAACTCCTCATGGGCGTCTCGAAGGCGAGATAGAGAACGACGAACTCGAGCTGTGAAGGTTGAATTATTGCGACTTTGGCCTGGTCGCGGATCTGCTGGGTCATCATCTTCTCCAGTTTCTGAGCGCCTAGGCCGTCCGCGGGCGTATTCGTCAAGCTTCTCTTCCTTCTTGGTCGTCGAGTCTGATGTATCAGTGCTTGAATTCTTCGAGGCTGGTTTCCTTTCCTGGTTTAAAGGCGGCGGCTCTGTGTAATTAGTATACATCAGACCAAAGGTACACCTGTTGATGATGTATTTGAGATCGCTCTTGAAGTTGTCCTCTCCTGGGAGAATAGTGACATTTCCAAGACGAAGCGTTCCATCACGGATTAGTTTGACAACGGTGTCTCCAGCGTTTGAAATAAGGACCGTCATGGTGGGCAACGCAAGCAAAGACCAAAAGACGAAAAAGGACTTTCCAGCGTTGGAGATAGGAGTCACATCACCGTATCCGATTGTAGTGAGACTGACGAAGCAGAAGTAGAAGCCATCAAAGTACTTCCACCCCTGATAGTCTTCTTCGCACTTAACAAAGATGTAGGCGCCCAAGAGCCACAGAATAAGCCATACACCGGTTGAGATGCCCATGGCGACCCAACGACGACGATATGATGTTTGAGCTTGGATCTTACGCATAAGATCGAATTCTGCCTTTCGACGCTCATATTCTGTCGCCGGTAGCTGATTGTTTGATTGTGCACCTTGGGAAACCGTAGAGTCTTGTCGTCGTGGCTCTCGAATCGGCTCGAGAACCTCGTCGTTGCCTTTCTTGGTCATGGTTCGGACAAGTCGTCGACGTTTCTTCTCTTCCATTCTGGCATCGACTTGTTTTTTGCCTCGCTCTAGGACAAGACTGCGGATAGAACCTATGACCAAACCGAGGCTGATGACACCGACCAAAGCGTATGGCATCATGAGAGCTCGTCCGAGATTTGTTTGAGCTCTGAAATCGCCAAACCCGACAGTAAATAGAGTTACATCTGCCCAGTATACGGTGTCAAGATAGTTCCAGTTTTCGATGTTTGAAAACACAACGGCACCGACTAGCAGGTATAGGAGAAACATGATGGTCTGCAACATGAGAGTCCGTTGGCTGGGCGTCAAGTTGAAGTCGTTGGGATAATGGCCAACCGATGCTCCATAGAATGTTATCACCATGAGCGAGGCATCGACAAAGTAGAGAATGGCAGCCCAAATGCCGTAGTAAAAGGCCTGAGACCATATGAGCTCATCCCTCGAGTGACTGAAGCCTTCATAGAGCGGTCCGGAGGCTGTAGCTAGGAGGGCGATGAGTAGAATAGCAGAGATGTACCATCCTATGATAGTGAGAGGCTGAGCGATAGTAAAGCGTACACGACGGGTCATGTTTAGTAGAAGGAAGATATTCGATATGATGGCCATGCCGAGCTGGATAGCGTTTATGACGGTGAGCCATATTGGATCAGCGACAAAAGCTGCATCCTTGAGAGGTTCACTGGGAATGTAGTGCTGTCTCCACGGGCGTACGAGAGCGCAGATACTGAAGGCTGAAGCAACTGGACCGAGGGTGCCGGCGATCATGGGGAATGCTGAGGAAGCAAACCACCAGCGGCTGAATAGTCAGAGAATGTAGCATTTCGTGATGAAGGTGAGGTGAAGTGAAGTGACTTGAAGCTTACTTTGGAGCCAGATGAGCATCATCGTTTCCTATGCGTCTGTCACGAGAGACAGACTCTTCAATAATGTCAGTCTCCTGTTGGATATTATCTCCGAGATCCCCGTCGTCCATGAGGATATCTCAAGCCTATGGCGATCCAGTCTCAAGGATAGAGTCGATAACAAGGTGGCATATCCCAGATAAGATAATCGATTTCGGTATTGTAAGTCAAGACTTATATATTTCTTGGCAAATAGAAGGGATCCATGTCGATATGAGGAGGATATTCAAAGAAAGAATTCTTGGCGTGGGGATAAACAGGCACAAGCCCATTGGAATGACGTCGGGCGAGATCAGATCTTAAATTAGAGAGGGAACAAACGGGTTTTGATCACGAGCTAAACCAACTTTACAAGACTTGCATGGCCTGTCAGAGACAAGGGATATCATTCCTCGGGGGTTGAGTTGGTGGTGATCTAGCGGCTACATCGGCATCTGATGGCTTTTGTTCTTACTAAGGGTTTATCGATTCGATCATCATTGTTCTCAACCTTAGTATATGTTAGTGAGTTTGTTGGTGCAATTCAGCTCTTCATCAACGAACGATGAATGATGAAGGTTATTATTTGTGGGGTGAGCATTGTCTGGCCAATGATGTTAAAGAATCATGCAACCTTCAAATTCCACTCCAGCCAAAACAAGCCCTCCCTCATCTCATGCATTATTCAAGGGTTCTTGATATTGGTCTTTTAACAGAATCTCTTGTATTTCTCTTGAATTTCTGCTTCAGCTTTGATTCCAGCCTTATGAAATCCAGTTTTTTTTTTAATTGAATCGGTACATTACCCGCGAAATAATCGACGTTTGAAATATCGCGTCTTCTCATCAGTCATCGCAGAACGTACGTCCAAGTCAAACCAACAGTTGTGTCTCGACTTCCATTGACTAATCTTCTTGTTCAGACTCTAGAAGAAAAGCAGTTATCACTTACCATATGGATTGGTAATGCTGTAGCAGCATGCGAAGATGCCTCGTCCATTTCCAAGCCCTTCATCGCGCCAGTTGTAGTCGACTCGCCAATCCTCTCCACAGACCATGGCAGCGACTCTATAGCATCCGGAGTCATGACCGTGTTCAAGTCCGATGTGGTTCAGCCGGCCATGTGAGCATTGAGTAAGCTATCTCCTCATACTCACGAACCCATTACTAATGCTTCGTAATAGCCTCATCAACATTACCGAGCAGACAGACTCTCCACTCTTCATTCAACTCCCAGCTTCACCTGTGGATGGTGATCAACCTCCTCATATCCCTCGATTTCTCCAAGGGAAACCACTTGCCAGCATCAACTATCGTTGGAACTCCTTTAACTATGAGTCGAGCGAAACTGTTCCAGTCGACGATGTCTGGCCAACGCCAGTCCACGATACCTTCTTTGCCTATCAGTGGATAGTCGATAATCTTGCTCCCGAAGGCCTGAAGAGGCGTGGTATCTATGTCTACGGCTCTCACCTAGGTGCAAGTCTCGCATCATCTCTGGCACTTTCAGAATCACAACCGCACAAACCATTTGCAGTCCGGGGTCTGGTGGCATATAACGGAATCTACAATTGGACCATGTTTTTCCCGGACCACCCAGCAAATCGGCTCGGAAAATATGCAAATAACAGCACCAGCTACTTCAGGCCTCGAGAGGGAACATACGTGCACTACCTTCAGCAGAACCTACCCATATTCTTCCAGTCAACGGTCGACATGTTCGATGTCTTTGCCAGCCCAAGCCTCTTCTTCCACAATCCAGGGATAAAAGTTCCCTCGTCTTACCACATATCGGAAGAAGAGTCCGCAGCCATCGAAGTCCTGACCAACCCGAATGCTGAGTTCGATATGAAAGAAAAGAAACCACGCATGTCAAGACTGGTGTTTCCGCCCCGCACATCGACGCTCAAGATCCCCGAGACACTTCTGCTGTACGACACGCTTCCTGTACCGTCGGCAACGAACAAACCGGGTCGGCCATTTACTGGGAAACAGTGGGGAAACAGCTTAGAGCTGCAGGCGCGTGAGCTTGGTGAGATGATGCAGCGAAGTATCCGGATGCTTGAGCTGAAGGAGAGGGGATTCTGGGATGAGGATGTTTCCTTATGGGAGAATGAGCCACGGCGACGGGTAAAGATAGAACATGCTGGGGAAGAGTCGGAGGATATGGTGATGGATGAAAAGGGAGAGAAGGTTGTAGAAGAGTGGTTAACAGAGAGATTATCACCACAGGTAGAATCGATCTCATGATCATGTAGCAACAGACATATATATATACTACATCCATGTACAGTACATGCAGCAATAGCTCGAATGTTGGTTGATAAAGAGTTGACCTATTTTGGGGTAGCATAGCGCTAAAGCAGCGACGGAGCATCGAGAAAGCTTGTCTGGTGGGGTAATATGCCATTGGATCCCTTGATACCGAGACGCATCTCTTTTTGCCGTTCGAGTCTAGAACGAGCGGCTGAAGCACTTTATCAGCCAAGTTTGAGAAGCTGACTCAAGGAGATGTACCAGCAGGTACTTGATTAACAAGGAAGTACAGTCAATCATGACGGTATAAGAACAAGACCTCGTCAGCTTGAGAGGTACTCGTCACTGATAATGAGTGACTAAATGACAAGTGGACCAGCGGCTAATCAATGCACGCTGTCGTCAGGGCGGTCTCGTTTTCAATATTAGGTAGCGCCCAGGGTCACAAGGCAGGCCTGACATTGGCATGTCTCTTCTTCTGGACCCTTGGACATTTCCCTACAGTGTCAGTTTCACCTCTGATGAAATTCCACAAGAGAAAACACAGAATCAGCAAGAATGCAAGATTATAAGGATTACACATATGTCTCGACTCTCCCCCCCTGGGTAATTCACTGCTCCAAGTACCAGGGGTAATCTGCCGATGATCAAGATCGAGTTATTATTGCCTACCTCGTAACTGAGGTGCTAAATTATCCGGTGGATCCTCTGTCACCACCCCTGGAAATGCTTGTTTTTCAGTGGCTGCTTCATATTCCAGTTGCAGTTCCAGTTAGAATCCTTGGATGCGCAAGGATGCTTCAGTTTAGATTAGGTTGGATTGCATCCAATGTCACCCACTACCGTTACCACTGCCTCTGCCTCTACAGTCATGTACAGTACAGTACATGACTTACGAACTGGCCATGGCTGAGCAGTTTCATCTCCCGCCTGCCCGCCTCTATTCTTATCCTTATCCTTAAACTTCCTTCACCTTCTAGATACCTCTACCTTTTGTCTTGACAAGACACACATCACTCTCCCAAGCTTCATCTGGTACGTTTTCTCTCGATTCCTGCTTCGCCTGGGCTATATCGTCCTGGACTGTCTCAGTCAACTTCAGGCGTGCAAATCCAATAGCTTCGCCAGCTCAAGGAAGCATAAGCGACAGAATCAAGCTGACCATCACTTATCATCAGAAATCCTATACCAAACACCATGCCTGGAATTCGTACGTCACAACCCGAAAGCGTCGTCAGAACCCGCTCTAACAACCCCCTCAACAGCTCTGCACGCCCTTGACAACCTCAAGGCCAAGCTCAAGGCCGCCTTCAAGAAGAAGGATAACAAGGAGGAAGCCAAACCCGCTGACCCCAAGCCTGCCGATACCACAGCTGCCACCGAGCCTACCAAGACGGAGGCTGCTCCCCCTGCTCCCGCCAGTACGTTTCTGCCTCTGCGATCTATTGAACACCCCGTTACTGACTGTCGTGTGCCACAGCTGAGCCGGCTCCTGCAGCTGAACCCGCAGCCCCTGCTGCCGAACCAGCTAAGGAGGAGGCCAAACCTGCAACTGAGGTCAAGCCCGAGGCTCCCGCTGCTGCTGCTGCTGCTGAGCCAGCCAAGACCGAGGAGCCAGTTGCTGGTATGTCGCAATGTACATAATATCCATGATCAAGAACTAGAACTAATGATTGAAGCTGCAGCGACTGAACCCGCCAAGCCCGACGCTGCTCCGGCCACCGAAGCTCCCGCTCCCGCTCCCGAGCCTGCCAAGACCGAGCCCGCCCCGGCTGCTGCCCCTGCTGCCGCAACTGCTCCTGTCGCCGAGACTCCAGCTCCCGCCCCGGCTGCTGCTGAGACTACACCTGCTGCTCCCGCTGAGGCCCCTAAGGAGGAAGACAAGAAGGACACTCCTCCCGCTCCCGCTCCTGCCCCTGTGGCCTCTGCTTAAGTGTGACTCGAACAAACTTACCTTCTCTCGAGGTAAGATCTCGATGAGAACACTTTGATCAATTAGAGTACCAAGAATGTGCGTTCGTAATTGTCTTAGAAGCATGAGTCTTTTAGTTACATGACAGGGTCGCTGTCGATGTCTGTTCGCTTTTCTCCTAGCAGTTGGCTGGATACCCAGAGAGAAAAGTGTCGCGATGCTTTGTTTTAAATATACCCGCTTTCTATATCCTGGATACTTCCCTCGCTCCAATCCTTGATTGTGCTCTATAGGATAAGACTGCAAGTTGAGCGGAATATAATCAGATACAGATATTCACCATAGTCTAAATTCATTATCGTATAAACTACATGATTAGGGTTTTATGGAATCCTCTGGGGTGGTCTAATGCACAAATGAATATCTATCTTCGGTCCTTGACTCCCTAATATGCCAAACTTCTCCAGATGCCAGTGTGTCTCAGGGATCTCTTGCCCATGGCGCTTTAGTAACAGTGATTTGCGCGCTCGTGGATTCACTGGTAGGGGCAGCGCCTCGAGGTGGTCGAGCAAGTGACCCTGAACTGGGTCCTGGTGGTGGCATCCGAGTATAGGGGATACCGACTACTGGTGGAACAGGCGTTCTGGCAGCTTGAGCCCATGGTGCAGCTGTTCCACGCCCTGAAGGTAGTGGGCCTGCTGTGGTTGGCTGGTTCGCCATATGGACGCTTTGTATCGGAGTTGCAGCATCTGGGTCAGCATCCCAAGAGAAGAGTGAACCGAACGGGAAGTGCTGGACAACTGGGAACTTGGACAACACTTCGGCGTTGAACATCTTGATCATTCCCTTGTTGATCTTGCCCCAACCGTCTCGAATACCAGAGATATCGAAGAGAATGGGGCTGTGTTCCCAGAACGGACCTTTCTTAACATCGTTGATGAAGCCAATAGCAGAAAAGTACATGTTGACCTGTCGCTGGTCCTCCACCACAGCGGCCTTTGTCACGTCGCTAGGCTTCGGCGCACCTTTGACAGATCCCTCCAAAGGCATTGGTTCGTCATCGTTTATAGGTCGTGTGAATTGCGCAGAGCCGAATACGTATGGCATGAAGGAGTGATCGTCGAGGCCCCAGACGCCGTGGGAACCAGCGGGTTCGAGAGTGTAGGTTAGGATGAGTTTCCTCACCACGTTGAGATATCTAAGAGTGTTAGCAGTGTCCGCCCAGTGTATATGAAGCTAACCTACGGTTCGATAATCTTGAGGACAATCTCGCGCTCGATCTCGCCTCCTTGCTGTCCATCTTTGAAGTAGCCAAGCTTCCATAGACAACCAAGAAAAGCTATAAAGCTGAGCTCATGCCCAGTTCCATAGTCTAGTCTCTGAACGCTGCCGAAACCACCAAGTAGGTAGCTAGAGACTTCCTCCTTCGCCTTTCCATCGCCAATCTTGAGTGTTTCGCCCAGAAGTCCTTCTCCTAAAAGCTCGTCCAAGTGCTCCTCAAAGATAGCATACCACTTTCGAAAGCTAACATTTCCAAATCGCCGAGGACCGGGGTCAGGCGGTGCTTGGTCGATGAAGCTTTCAACCTTTGCCAAAAGGTTCTGTAGAGCTTGGACGGACGGCGATGTCGGCGGTTTCGAATTGAGGGGAAAGGTGCGGGGGAGGGGTGACGATGTTTGGTTTCGAGGACATAAGGCGCGGTTAAGTTGGAGGATGAAGACACCGATATCGCGGTAGGCGAGACTGGTGAGGAAGCGTGCGACGTCGGGACCTTCGTTGATACGCTTCGAGGGCTTGGTGAAGGCTGGCGGGGAGCTGAGGTCCAAGATCTCGAGAGTCTGGTGTTTTGGAGGGGTCGCGGACGTCATGTTGACGGCGGCTCGAATCCTTTGTTTCGACACTGAGGATTTCTTTACTATGAATTAAAAGTAGAGTTTTGTTTGGGGGGTTCGGGTGAGGTTTACGGTACAAGAATAATAAGTGACGTTGGCGCTTGGTTGATGCTGAGCTTGTGCTGTTGTATGGTTGAAGATAATTTAGTAATCCTTTTTAATCTGCGGATAGCCATGAAACTCCAATTACATGCGCCTACCCAGCTTGAAGAAACCTGAGCTGACCTACAGATACTTACTTATTAATCTATAGCTCCTACGAATTCCAGTCTCGGCATTCTAAAATATGCCTGATCTTGGTTCATCGACTTTGCTGGGCCTCATGGAATTCTTGATAAGATATGCATGGATCATGATGATGTTTGCGACTGGCTACTTTGAAAAATATCCTGCAGACATACAACCATTCAAGACCACAGGCTATCGAGCTACACATTATCTATCTGAAGCTTCAAGAATCAAGGTCGCATAAAAGTTATACCTACCTTCGCGCGCCACCCCAGTTTCTAGATGGGGCTTATAACCGGGCTGCAATAGGATATCATTATATTGACAGCTGTTAAAAAGAATATACTACCTCTAGTATATTTTTCTAGATAGGCTGTTAATCTGAACAGGCTTGCAATAGCCTATAAGATGTTTTTTTGACGTCTTTCCTAGATAACAGCCTGTTAATTGATCCTGATCCTGTCGCTGCGCAGTCGCTAGAGCCTCTCTTTTCAAGGCCTCTTTTTTCCTCTTTTTTCAAGAAGTCATGGCTGCAGTTACCTGCAGTCTTAGCCGAGGTATTGATCTGATCAATTGATCAATTATGCCGCTAGACCACTGACCAGGTGATCCAGTTGCTGTTTGTTGCAAGAGGGATCAGTTCCATATTTTGATATTTATCAGAAGGCAGGTCTATCGGTGCCCAGGTAGGTGCCCAGGCAGGTGCCTCTATAAGTGACTGACCGATAGCTGTTGCGTTAAATAGCTGTCGCAATAACATCCTGTTGAACCAAATTGACAGGCTGTTGATCCAGTTAGTGACTTGCCGATACCTCGAGACCAATTATTATTATATCAGCCTGTTGACCGTAGCTAGCTTTCCAGTCAGAGATCGAAGGTATCACAACAGACTGATATTGCACCCACAGCTTTGAAGGTACGAATAGGTCTCTAACCAGATTAGCAGCCTGTTATGCCCGTAAGCAGCTTACAATAGGGGAAAACGGTGTCTAGAGCCCTGTCAGAAAAGCAGGGTGGCCTCCTAGGTAGGTAGGTAGGTATTCTTACCAACTCCCGATACTAATTAAGTACCTAGGTAGGTATGCCATTTGTTATGTCGCATGGGAGCTCTGAGTCCTAGCTTTAAGCTCTGTTCTTAAAGCTTCGCTCGCCCCACTTCCTCTTCCTAACTAACCTTCAATGCGTGCGTCTGCTCTGAGCGCCGCTGTTCACCACTTCAACTCAATCTTGAAGCTTTCAACTTGCCTCAAAATTACCTCTACGGCTAAGGAGCTGGAAAAAAAAAAACTCTCATTGAATTTTTAACGTCTCCCAACCGCGATTACATCGGTTTCTGTGGACGCGCTGCCTTGGCGCGTTCGGCACTCTTAATAACACAACACAATAACAAAACCTCGAGATGGTACAGCTGCGGTCCAGTGGTAAGGTCGATGGCTCATCAGCTGAGCCTGGAGTGACAAGAAAACCGCGAAAACGTACTGGAAGCCAGCAGCCAGAGAGACCTTCCGCGCTTAGGCCAAGCATTGAGGTACACATCAATGCATCAGGGTCGAACTCAAGTCGACAGTCAACTATTCATGCAATTCCGCAAGATCAGCCCTCTACCAGCCGAAGCCGGATGACGAGATCGAAAAGAGCCAATACTCCCCATGAAAAATCACCCTCGCCCACTCCGAGGAAACGTCGCGCTACGAACGCAGATTCGAAAGACCAACCCGCCAAGCGCCAGCGTGGTTCTCGTCGCAAAGCTGCGCTGGAAAATGCTGAAGAGGATGAACAACCTCAGCGGAACCAGGAACACGAAGAGACCCCAGAAGCGGAGGAAAATGTCTTATCGCAGCACCCGGACATTATTGATATCATCAATTCGAACATCCTAGGTATCAGCAGTTCTCACAACGAGCCACCCATCGATGGTGAATCAGACCCGGGGAGAGCTGTTAGGAGGATCTCTGAGGCAGGAGTTCCTCAAATTACAGACTCAGACGAAAATACCGCCTTGGACGACATACCACAGGAGCAGGAACTAGCCAACGCTGAAAATAACCAAGATTCAACTACAAATCCTGAGCAACCAGAAGCACCGCATGAAGAACTTCCAGTATCTGGGCAGGAGGCCCCTCAGGCGACGCAAGTAATGTCACAATTTGATACATCTTCTCAAAGGCAATCGTCACGACGAAAACGTAGACGGCAGAGCAAGAAGCCGACTTATGACGAACCTGGCTATAATATAAGGGGCGTGTCCCCAGATCTTGGTTCAGTAGTTCCTCAAGCACCAGCCACAGATGCATCAGCGTCACAACAGGTCCACGCTGGGGGTGATATCTATAATGTTCCGTCTGACGGAGAGCAAGCGAGCCAGCCGATAGTGATAAGAGGGGAGAAGGAGACTCACGGCACGCAGGGTGAACCTAGAAGGAAAACGAAGCAGAGTAAACGAAAAAGAAGTCAACCTGAGCAACAAAATGATCAAGCACCATCACAGGCCAAGAAAGAGCAAGAAGAAGAGAGGAACGAAGAGGGAGATCATGATGGGGGACACGAGGATGAATATCAAGATTCTGACAATGATGAGCCGGCAGCAGAACAAGAGCTTGATACTTCGAATCTGGTTGACGATTCGTTGCTGCTCGACGAACCACCGAGTGGTTCGCACCTAATTCCTACCGCCTGGATTAAACGAGAGACAGTACGGAAACTCGTTTGGACCACAACTTTTTCAGGGTGGATGAATGGAAGAAAGTGGAAGAAGGATGCTCTCGAGCTCGCGGAAATAGCTTCTGAAGCATTGAAAGAGAACGATCGTTTGCAATCGAGGCGTATCTTGGCTAAACTTTACGATCTCTACGAACTATGCAAGGAGATCCCGTCGTCATCGATATCACAGCAGCTGGAATATTTTCGCAAGCACACAGCCCAGCTCAACAGTTTATACACCACACTTCGCTTGAATATCGACGAGTTCATTTCATCAATCAACACGATAATGGAGCAGGGCGACGCGAAGCAAGTAAGCAAAGGCTATCAATATGTGACAAAGTTGCACAGACGCATCATTCCTATGCTGGTTCTGATATTAGATCAATCTTTCCAGGCTGGATGCGGAAGACCTGGTGAAAGTACCAAAAAGCTAAGCTTTCAAAAAGGAGAATTTACAGTGTACACCCTAGAGCCACTGGAGAGGACTGCAGGCTGGACCCGGAGACTCTCCCAGGTTGTGGAAAGCTGGTACGAGCTTCATCCTCCCAGAAGACCACGTGATCAAGGCAAAGAGGCTAAAGAGCATCGGAGAATCTTCATGGAAGCCACAAAGCAGCTAAAGCAATCGCTCGAGAAGGCCAGAGAAAGCATCGCTGCTGCTAAGAGAGCGCCGAGCCAACGAAGGAAAGCTATGCAGAAGGATGAGGCTGTTCGAATGGAACGCGAGGCTGATGCGCAGCGGCGCAGAACCATCCAAGATATGCAGATGCAGCGTTTTCTACAGTCGATGCAGAAGATTGAATCATCTCAACTGCGTCCACCCACGATAGGCTCATACTGGCAGGCAGTGCGCAGGTACCAGTCCGTGACTAGTCAGTCAGGCTTAATCAGATCGCAGGAGCCGTCGGATATTGAATATTTCGAGAAGCATGGCTGGCACTACTCGGAAGATGATCATCTCTTAAGCTTGATCCGAACCACATCACACCCCAACTATGAGATCTTTGGCCGGGTGCTTCCTGGGCGAGATCCTGACGAGCTGAAAGAGCGGTCGAATTATTTGAGGATGGTTATGCGTGACAAGTATGAGCGAAAGGGTATCCAACCGCCCGGATGGTGTATTGCTGAAGATTGAGACTGAAGCCAGGAACTATTGGAGTTGGGAGCATTTGCTTTTACGATACCCTAAACAATGCGAGATACGTCTCTTAGAATTCAAGCGAACTGCGTATGATTAATGAAAGAAGGGTAACAGGTGTGCATCGTTATGGTATTACTACCCAATGTACTACAAAACTCGCATCGATGGCGAATCAGTCATGATGAACTCATCGAGGCTCTCTTTGATGACATCAGGATCCAAAAGAAGCTGACGTTGATTTTCAGGAGTTGAGTTGGTGTACGGATAACGTTTCATATCTTCCATTAACGCTGAGGTTCTGCCAACAGCGTAATGCCACATCATTGACTCCCAAGGTAGCATTATCTGTCCATCACATTGACACATTCGGCGCATCAAGAACAAAGCATCCGTGATTCCGCCAGCACATACACACTTGAGCGCCCAACAATGGTGTAGTGATTTAGACACTTGGCCTGTATCAGCCTGTACATACTTAGTTATTGCATTGATCTTTGGCTTCTTGTATGATTGATCACAGACTTTTGGAATTGGTTGAAGCGCCTTTAACGCCACATGTGATGGTGGAGGGACCACGCTACTGCCCAAGTAAGAAAAGCGGCGAGTCAAGTCTAGGTCATTTGGGGTAATAAGTCAACAGATCAGGATTTATTTTGGCCATCTTCACGCGTTTTCCACGCGCCGTGGGAGATTTGATAGATCCAGCCACGAGCATGGATTTCGCCCTTTGATCCTGTGTCTTTGGGCTCTTAATTGATCTGAACCAAGAGAATATGAGGTTTCGGATAAGTAGCTCATATAGCTTCAGGCTTCTGAAAGCTACCCAGGTCGTGGCTTGCATTAATTGCCGTGCATTGCATATAGTGCCTTAGTTACTTAGGTCGATACAGCGGGTCATCGCATGTAGAGCCAGATGTTGCCCAATGTCTAGGGCCTAGCCTAGGTAGAGAGCTATCTCAGTGGCCAGACTGATCTTTGCCTTAAAAGAATGGTCCAGTGTTTCTGGCCCTAGACATTGAATGGCAGTCTAATGTCCGCGCAGTAGCGAAAGCCATCAGTCATTGGATCTTGAACCACCTCAGGAACCAAAGCCACCCGCGCGTAGCCCATGGAAAGACCCCTGATTCGAAGCGACAGTGGACGAGCAGCCCCGCCCCCCTGGAACGGTCGCTACAGTCCGACCGCTGGGGGACCATCAGGGCCCTGAGAGAAAAAGCAACGTTAGTGGCCGGTGAAACTCCACTTTGACCACTGGGCGTGGAAATGGGAAGAACAGCTCAGGATATGGATCACAAGGTGATGGACCAAGAGGTACGTATCCATCCGCAATCTAATATCCCGTCCCATCGACAAGACAGCCAGCTCAGCTTTCTCTCTTCCCTTTCCAATTTCATCTCCTCTCCCTCTAACAAGAAGCTTGCGAACATCGTCAGTGCAGGAGTCATTCTAGGCTCTTCCAACTGCTTCATTGCATTGCTTCTTTCTTTCGTTCCTTAATTCTATCTGTCTTATACTCCACCGTTGTAAACGGTTTTCTAGCTGCCAGCGAAGCGCGGTTTTGCTGGATAAAAAGGAGTCCAACTCAAGGTGAGATTAACCAATTCCTAGCGGCTGATACCTACATACCCTTGACAAAAGAGCTCATGGCTCGTGCTATTTTCTCCCCTGGCATCTCTTGATTATCCTGGGATGACAGTCGAGCTTGGTTGTTGAACGACTGACTTAAAAAGTCCCGTGCGACATCCATATATAACCTATCACGGGTACACTTCTCTTTACTTTCTCCTTTGCTAATATTTGCTTCTCTTATAGAACTTTATTTTTTAATTACCCTTTCGACCCCGCAAACATGTCCGAATCCGAGAGCTTTGACGTCGTTCAGCACGAGGAAGCTGTCGCTTCTCAGTCTGATGCTGCTGCCACTGAGCCCGAGAGCCCTCAGGCAACCGCCCCTGCGTCCCCCGAGACTCCCAAGGAGAAGGCAAAGGAGAATGGAGAGCAAAAGCCAGCTTTGAAGAAGCCTGCTACAACCTCCACGACGGCTACTCGTCGACCTGGCTCTACCTCGACCACGGCCAAGCCTGCTACGACTAGCACTCGTGCGCCTGGCGGTCTGAGCAAACCCCCAACTCGACCTCCTGCCTCGACTGTCCGCCGTCCTGCGACATCGACATCGAGCGCGAGCCACCGAAGCCGGCCTAGTATGAGTGCCAGCGAAGATGACAAGAAGTCGACCACCTCTACCGCTTCTTCTGCTCGTAGAACAAGCTCTATTGTGTCTAGCCCGGGCAAGACTGCTGAGAGGAGGACCGTCGGTACTGCAAGTTCGACAACTGCTACCCGACGACCTACATCAACATCCACCACGGCCCCACGAACTTCTACTACCCGAACGGCAGCTACCCCTAGCACTACCGCGACACGAACGGCCGCCACTCGATCAACAGCTGCGACACCCACTGCTAGCAAGCGTCTCTCTACTTCGGGCTCCTTGACTGCTGCTTCCCGAACTGCAACTCGACCTGCTGCTGCTTCTGCGGAATCTGCCAAGGAAATTGAGACCCTCAAGGCCAAGCTGGCAGAGGGTGAGAGCGAGATCGAAGCTCTTAAGGCTGAGGTGAAGAGCTCAGAGGAGAAGATCGCCGAGCTCACTGAGAAGATTGGCAAGGAGACGACCCCTGCCGAGGCCGACGCGAAGCCTAGTGAAGGTAGCGACGAAGCAATTGCCACTCTCAAGTCTGAGCACGAGTCTGCAATTGCTGCTCTCGAGAGCCAGGTTTCTGAGGCGAATGAGAAGCTGCATGCTGCAGAGAGCGATCTTGAGAAGCTTCGAGCCGACCTCGATGCTGCTGTTAGCGCCAAGGAAGCAAGTGAGACTGAGCTCGACTCATTGAAGAAGCAGCTCGAGACTGTTCAGGCTGAGAATGAGGAGAAACTCAACTCTAGTCAGGAGGCACTCCAGAAAGCCATTGAGGAGAACGCATCCAAGATCGAGGAGTTGAAGGTTGCCCTTGAGGCTGAGAAGGCATCGGCCATCGAGGCTCTGGAAGCAAAGCATAAAGAGGACCTTGAGAAGGGCCTGACCGATGCTTCCTCTCGCGAGACTGCTTTAGCTGAGCTCAAGGCTTCTCATGAGGCTGCGACCGCTGAGTTGCAAAAGAAGATCGACGAATTAGCCTCTTCGCAGTCAGCCCTAGAATCCGCCAACGACGACAAGCTCAAGTCTGAGCAGGAGGAGCACAGCTCCAAGGTTTCTGCTCTTGAAGCCGATGCCGCGGAGGCTAAGGCGAAGCTGGAGGCTGCCGAGAAGGATGCCGAGGCAGCCAAGTCTGAGATTGAGTCTCTCAATGGCGAGATTACCAAGCTTCAGTCCAGCTTGTCAGAGAAGGAAACTGAGCTCGAGGCTGCTAAGCAAGATCTTGCTAAGGCTCAAGAGGAGACTGCATCCCTGAAGGCTGCTGCTGAGGAGGCTCAAAAGTCTCTTGCTGAGAAGGAAGACGAAATTGCAAAGGTCAAGGAGATGCACGAGGAGCGCATGAAAAGCATTTCTCAGGACTACGAGACCGAAATCGAGTCTCTTCGGGGAGACGCCTTCTTCAAGCGCAAGTACGAGGAGCTTGAAACCCAGCACAACGAGCTCCAGACCTCCTCTTCAGAGGCTGCTGAAGGCCACAGCAAGGCTCTTGAAGCTGCCAAGGCTGAACATGCTGCTGCCGTTGCTGCTTTGGAAGAGAAGGAGGCAGAGCACCAGAAGAATCTCGATGCGCTCCGTGCCAGCCACGCTGAGGAGCTCGAGTCTGCAAAGAACTCTGCCTCGGGTGACCACGATGCTCACATTGCCGAGCTCGATTCTCTTAAAGAGAACCATGCTAAGCAGCTGGAAGTGATCAAGAACGAAGGTGCCTCTACCCATGTTGAGGAGCTAGAGTCGATCAAGGCTGCTCATGCTACTGTCCTAGAGGCCCTAAAGAAGGAGCACGACGAGGAGAAAGAGAAGCTCGTTGCCGGTCACAAGAGCGAATTGGCCTCTGTCAAGGATGCAAGTGAAACCACGCATGCTACTGAGATTGCCAAGCTCATGTCGGAGCTTGACAGTGCTAGAGAGTCTGGCGAGGCTGCTCATGCTAGTGAACTTGAGTCTCTGAAAGCCAAGCTTGAGGCTGAGAAGGGTGCTAGCGACAAGGAGCATGCTGAGGCTTTAGCCAAGGCTCAAGAAGGCATCGAGGCTGCCAAGAATGCTGGCGATGAAGCCCATGCTGCTGAAATCGCTAAACTCAAGGCTGACCTTGAGGCTGCCAGAGATGCCGCCAAGAAGTCATTGGAGGCTGAGTTGGAGGCTTTGAGGGTGGAACTTGAGGAAACCAAGAATGCCGGCGAAAGCAAGCACGCTGAAGAACTGGCCAGTATTAAAGCTGAGCTTGAGACCGCCAAGGAGGAGGTCGAGAAAGCACGCGAGTCCAGCTCACAGGCTGTTGAGATGGCCCGATACGAACTTGAGAAGAGCCATGCTGATGAGGTTGAGAAGCTTCTCGAATTCAACGGCGAGGTCATTGAGCGCATGAAGAGGGAAGGCGGCGATGCCAAGAAGGAATTGGAGGAGATGACTCTGGCACATACCAAGGCTATCGAGGATATGATGGCTGAGCACAGGAGCAACAACAGCCACCTGGAGGACAAGCTTGCTGAACAGGCTGCTTCCAATGCTGAACTTGAGGCTTCTCTGAAGGCTGCTCAAGAGTCTCTTGCCAAGGCTCAACAGGAAGTTGAGGACCTTTCTCAGCGCCTTGCTCAGGAGAAGACCGAGCGATTCACTGCTCTTGCTGAGCTCGAGGATGCCAAGAACACCAAGCCTGACACTTCCGAGGCCGATGCCCTCAAGCGAGAGCTTGCTACAACCAAGAAGTTCCACGAGGATGTCATGCATAGCCTTGATCTCGAACTCAAGGGAACGCAAAACATGCTTGAGGAGCGAAGAAACGAGGTAGTAGCCAGTCAAAAGGAGGTTGCATCTCTGACGGAGGACCTTGCCCTGGTCAAGAAGGAACTCGAGGCCTTCAAGGCTGAGGCCGACGCAAGCAAGAAGACTGCCAGCGCTGATTACCAAGACCTGAACGATAGCATGACTGCTCTTGTTGAGGAGGCCACAACCAAGGCCAAGGACCTCCAATCCAAGCTGGATGAGACCGTGGCCAAGGTAGAGGACAGCGAGAAGAAGATTGAGGTGCTGGAAGCCCAGCTCAAGGTCAAGGATGCCGAGATTGCAGAGGCAAAGGTATGAGGTGATTGAGAAGCCTGCGAAGCCATTTTGACTAACATGTGCATAGGCCAACGCTGCTGTTGCCAAGCCCAAGGGTCTCTCGGCCAGCAGATTTGCCAACGCAGATGACGGCGACAACGCTGCTGCGGACGAAGATGCAGCGGAAGGTGAGGAGATTGACGACCATTCCTCAGCAGCACTTGCTTCGGTGCGAAA
Source organism: Fusarium miscanthi (assembly GCA_014898875.1). Taxonomy (NCBI): domain Eukaryota; kingdom Fungi; phylum Ascomycota; class Sordariomycetes; order Hypocreales; family Nectriaceae; genus Fusarium; species Fusarium miscanthi. The sequence goes on from JAAVUA010000178.1 coordinate 156,087, forward strand.
AGCCCCTGCATGATGCACCCGCACGAGATCCAATGTGCCATGCGGTCTTTTTGGTCAGTCCAGGGCTAACATATGGATTGTAGATAAGTAAGGCGAGACTCACAGCTAAGCAAATGGATACCCTCGATAGGGAAATGAGGGATCGCAACTTGCTGTAAGTACATGGATGGGACTCTACGATGTAGACCACGAGCGAGGCTGACAACCCACCAGGATATTGAAGTCTATCACGGATGTCAAGTCGCCAAAGCTGGGTGGTGAGCATCACTACGAGCAACAGCAATTCGAGCAGTCGCAGTTCAGTTAAAGGAGACATGGTGAACGACGAATTTCCTATTCCGCTTCTTATGGTCACTTTACAATTTAGTTCTCTGTAATACCCGCGGCCTGTCTGCAGAGCTGCAATTTTGCTTATTGCTTTTATTACATACACAACATTATGGGGCAAGAGTCACAGGATATGTGAGATGGGAGGGAGATGGAGACGGAGGTGTTTAGACCGTCCTTGAGTCAACATGTAACAGAAGAGATGGTGCGAGATACATATACATATACGTATACGTATGTACTACGAAAGTGTCGAGGTTGACGATACCCTGGTTTGTTTCAATGCGTATGTGCTTCATTTTGTGACCGTGATTATCAGCAAATATCACCTAACTATCTTGTGCTACTACTACTGACTGTAGCCAAGTTGGCAAAAATGACAAGGTGGGCAAAGTCAAAGTTACCGTTGTACCTACCGCTAGCCATTTCGCCTTGACGTTGCATAACATCTTCACCAATCGCGAATTATGCCGAATAATTCACCCAAAGAGCGGAGACTCGGGCATTTCACTGAGACACAATGACGTTGCTCAGAGTATGAGTATTGGATGAGCTATGTATCTATCAATGTGCTTACCTAGGTACTCTTCCCCTCACAACAATTCTCTCATAATCTCAATCTCAACATTCATCAACACAGCAGCTGTGGTTTTTCCTATACGACCCTTCTGAGGAGGGAGGGACATATAAACCCCCCAGACCTGCCCGCATTTCATCCTTACACAACCTCAATCACTTCAATATGGAGGGATACGCTATTCCTACCAAACCTGTCGCCAACAAAGACTCGGTTGTGGCAGGTAGTCAATGGCGCTTCACCTTCATCAACGATATCGTTTTGCGCTATGAATGGGCCGAAGATGGCGTCTTCGAAGATCGCCCGTCGACATTCGCCCTCAATCGAGAATTCCCTACTCCAAAATTCACAGTTTCTGATACAGAGGACCAGTTAGAGATAAGAGCAGATGCTTTCCAAATCACATACAACAAAAAGCGCTTCGATAAATACGGTCTCGTTGTCAGCTTCAGTAACAAGAACACCCTCTGGGGCGCTGATTGGCGATATGGCGAGACACCCGAGAATCTTGGTGGCACAGCCAGGACACTTGATGAAGTGAATGGGCGATGTGAACTTGAGCCTGGTATCCTTTCCAGAGCGGGATATTCAGTGCTCGATGATGGCAATTCTATGCTTTTCGACTCTTCTGGATTTGCAGCACCAAGACGACCTGGAGATCGAATCGATGGCTATCTCTTCTCGTATGGCTACGATTACAAGGCCGCCATGAAAGCATTCTTTGCTATTTCTGGGAAGCAACCTCTTCTTCCACGATGGGCTTTAGGAAATTGGTGGAGTCGCTACTATCCTTATACTGATGAGGAGTATCTCAAGCTTATGGACAAGTTTGAAGCTGAGAAGGTTCCGCTCTCGGTCGCTGTGATTGATATGGACTGGCATCAAGTCCACGGCGACCACATCCCGCATGCCGGTTGGACGGGCTACACGTGGAATAAGGAGCTCTTCAAAGATCCCAAGGCGTTCACCAAAGCTTTGCATGACAAGAAACTGAAGGTTACCTTGAACGACCACCCCCATGCTGGTGTGCATCACCATGAGGATCAGTATGAGGCAATGGCCCAGGATCTTGGACACGACACCTCTGGCAAAGCTCCAATTCTCTTTAACCCCGTCGACCAGAAGTTCATGCACTCTTACCTCAACACGCTTCATCGAAGTCTCGAGAACGACGGCTGTGACTTTTGGTGGATTGACTGGCAGCAGGGTCCATACAGTCGTGTCCGGGGTCTCGATCCCCTTTGGCTTCTCAACCACTACCATTTCCTCGACAATGAGAAGCAGAATGGGCAAGGCAAGGCTATCATCTTCTCCCGTTTCGGAGGTCCGGGCAGTCATCGTTATCCGGTCGGTTTCTCCGGCGACAGCATCATGACCTGGGAGTCGCTGGAGTTTCAACCCGAGTTTACAGCTACAGCGTCCAACATTGGTTATGGATGGTGGAGCCACGACATTGGTGGCCATATGGGTGGTTATCGTGACGACGAACTTGCTACTAGATGGGTGCAATATGGCGTTTTCTCACCTATCATGCGACTTCACTCGCAGATGGGCTTGTTCACTTCCAAGGAGCCCTGGCTGTATCGCCCTGAATTTGCAGAGGTGATGCAAAATTTCTTGCGGTTCCGTCACAGGCTTATTCCATATCTTTATACCATGAACTGTGCTTCTTCGTCGAACGATGAGCCAGTTGTGCAGCCTCTGTATTGGAAATTTCCGGAAAGAGATGAAGCATATGGAAAGCCAAACCAGTACTACTTCGGCTCAGAGCTAGTAGTTGCACCTATCGTGAAGCCTCGCGACAAGAGAACGAACCATGGTGCCGTTGATGTTTGGGTACCTCCTGGTCGACATGTTGACATCTTCACTGGAACTATATACGACGGCGACCGGGACATCAGGATGTTTAGAAGCATCAAGAACATGCCTGTCCTTGCACATGAGGGCTCCATCATCCCTCTCGATGCGGACCCCGCCCCTAACAATGGTGGTGAGAGCCCTAAGAGCTTTGAGGTCCTTGTTGTTGTAGGCAAGAATGGCAGGCTCAAGGTCAAGGAAGAGCTTGATGAGGATGATAAGACTGATAAAGGGAACTATAGCGAGTCTCCCATTCTTGGCTATTTCCAGCAAAGTGGCCGGCTATACTTTGAGCCCAAGGGCAAGGCTTGGAGTATCAAGTTCCTATCTATCATGGAGGTTCCAAAGGGATTCAAGGTCGTCAGCGGTGTCACTGATCAGACTGTTCTTGACGTTGAGCCATATGTCGAGGAATATCCCAACGTGCCTGGTCTGGTCGTCCAAATTCCCGTACTTCCCGATAAGTTGGATACGGTATCCATACAGCTCGGAGATGAGCCGAAGCTGAGCGTGATTGATCCTTTGAAGCGTATCCAGGATCTAGTCCTAGACTATCAGATGGACATGTGGACCAAGGAAAAGCTTTGGGGAGTTGTCAAGGCTCCCCAGCCCACAGCGGTCAAGGTTGGACGACTGATGACCCTGGGGCTGGATGAGGAGTTACTTGGACCGGTGATGGAGTTGCTCATGGCTGACAGCCGATACGAAACATGCTCCAACTGATTATCCTGGCCATACTAGAATTTCGACTGGTCATCGATCTTGAGTCAGAGTTCTCAACGTCCAACGCCTTCATCAACCCTCGCCTTGAGCAAAACATAACCAGCAAAGAGGCTCAAAAGACAAAAAACAAAACATACAACACCAGGTATTCGCTGGTCGTCACCGACCCAACTACTAATCCGGCGCTTCGCAGCTTGACGATGGGGGAGCGGACGGGACCCCGTATTCTCTGCGAGCTATGGTCGTATGTGCTAGTTGCTGGGCTTGGATGGGATGAAGAGAGGCAGAATTGTCGGTTGATGGATAGGTCGATGCTCTCAAACGACGAAATGTTCTTGTAGAGGAAGCGGACTATGATAGATAACTAGATTAGATCAGTTATCTTGGAGCTCATTTACATCCTCTGCTTGAGGTTATCCACACCCAATCGCAATTCAATGCCCTTCTTACATGTACGCTAGGTAGTTAGTTGGGCCAATTGAGCATTGATAGTCACTGGTATCACAATATTAACGAAGAAAGCAGAGTTGATGGTTTGTATCATGTGGATAACGTTATTCTTAGACGGGGACTAAAAGAAATGGTTCAGGTTAACTAATAAGTGAGCCCTTCAATATAGGCCGTAACAATTCAACTCCTCGTAAAGAATGTAGCATTACTTTCATACAAGGCAAACTGCCAACGATGGTCCGTTTAAGCCTGTTTACTTGTACTCAATTCAAGCTGCTGTAGTCATATTCTGAAGTAGAACGTGAGAGGTACATCTCAGCAAATAGTAGACTCCGGTGGCGAGTGGGGCAACTCAACCCAGACATCGTCACCTTCTGACCTCGACTCAACCTCAATTAAGCTTGACTCATCAGCTCGATATCCAATCACAATCGCGATGACAACGAGACTTAGAAACGCGAATCCATGCGACGGCTGCGCTTTACGCCGTGTAAAATGTGAAGAAGGAAAACCATGTCACGAGTGTCGACTCAGAGGCATCGAATGCACCGCCTTGAGAACCCGCAAGAAGCGTGGGCCAAAGGGCGGACCTCGAAGCACAACCAAGGAGAAAGTCGAGAGATTTCAAAAGAGCATCAAGGACACTCGGCCTTGTACCATTCAAGATGATGATCATCCTCAGTCCGACCCTTCCAGCTCTATACCTCTCCCGCCTTATCGCTTACCACTCCACGAATATCAACGCTTCCTCCAAATCTCAAAACGGCCAGTATCTTCAATCTGGATGGTCATCAACCCCGACCGCCTATTTACAGAAATCTCAGATAATCCTAACGACCATGAGTCTCATGCCCTCGCGGCCGCACTATGTGCTGCCACCATAGCTCAACTAAGACTACCGGAACATGCTGGCCCACGAAACACCCCTTCATCTCTTCAGTTTGCTACTGAGTGTCTTCAGCTAAGAGAACTTTATGATTATCGAGAGAGCTACAGTCTGGCTTCTGCACTTATACCCTTCTTTATTCATGTTTACCACTCCAACGGCAATAAGTTACGGACCGCGGGCCTATTCCTAAGAGAGGCCGTAACCCAGGTTCAGCTCATGCAGCTTGGTTATCCTGAGACATATTCGCATCTCACCAAGCAGGAACAATCACTTCGACTTCGTATATACTGGCTTGTTCTCATCACGGAGAGGTACAATAGAACTTTAAGTTTCTGTAGTATTTGCTGACGTTTTGTCTCAGAACGTATTCTGCACAACATGGCTTGCAGGCAGTTCTCCAAGTCATCGATGTTTTCCCAGACGCGCAAGACGACATGGCAGACGAGCAACGAATGCAAGCCTTTATCTCACTCACAAGACTCTTTGCATATCTCGAGAGCAACTTGACAACAATTTCGTCAAACCAACAGCCCCTTGAGAGACAAAAGCTGGTATCATATCAAGCCGCTCTGTGCCTAGACGCACACGACCACGCGGCTCGTGAAGCTCAAAGAGTTGACTTATTCGTCACCCGCCAATGGATCAGACTTATCCTCTGGGAGTATACGGCTCGCCATTTTGCAATGTCATGTTACCCAGATGACGAAGCCTTCTCTCTCTTCCTTCCAGTCAAGATCGGCCACAAGATGCTCTCACTTTTTTCAATGGTGACAAATTCTGCCATCACAACCCACGGATATGGCATTGTAAGTGACAAATGGAGATGGGTTTGTGCTGAAATTGACTTTGATATTACAGGAACTGAAAGTATTCCGATTAGCAGATGCAATGCTTGATATCGTTGCGTGCACGCCATTTTCAGCTCATGGAAGTAGTATGCTTGTTGGTGCAGGAGAAGTCCTATACTCTCTTCAACATGTATTGCACTCTGTTGGAGGGCGAGACTCTGGCTTTTTACACAAGATACAGAACCGAATGTCACAACTGGAGTTGACGACTGGATCATGGCCATATCTCGCCATTTCAGACGCAGAGGATGTAATAGAGGAGATAGAGAACGATGAAGGCTTGTGATAGTCTTCAACTTTGGTAATAGGTTAATATAAATACTGGGAGTTGGAACCACGAGGCGCTTGAAGCTATACCCAACCTATGTTCAATTTGCGATGTATATATCTATCTATTAAAACGAAAAGAGGCAAGAAATCCAGTCACTTCGTTATTTCTAGCAACTTTCTCCATGTTATAAATAATTCAAATTACATCTAGACTAAGAGAATGTTTGTTTATGAAGATGGCAAGAAAACTGTTTGCTCTTAGGTAGTAATAAGCCACTCACTGCTATCAAGCGAGCTTATCCCCTGTGGCTTAGTTGGCTAAAGCGTCCGACTGTTATTCATAGACAATCGGGAGATCGGAAGTTCGAGCCTTCCCGGGGGAGTTCTCTTTTGCTCCATACACCTTTTTATTAGGCGCTCTACTTATTTACTTATATTAGGTAGTAAAGAAAAAAAAAACATCATAGCTGTAGAGAAGAACAAATAAACACTTGCTGTCTTTTTTGTTTTTAGTTTTTGTGCTTGAGTTAACTAAAAGCGCTGAATATGGTCTTAATGCTGAAGTTAGTTACTTAGTGTTGTAGGGGAAGTAGGTGTGTAAATGGAGTTGTCTCTTAAGTATACCTGGTATGCCTACCTAATATGCAGTATGTCGCGGTCGCAAGAGTATGTGTAGCGAGAAGCAAGGTTATTCTCCTTTACATAAAAAACAACAAACAATGGGCTGGACGAGATATCATTCAAGAGATTGTGCTTAAACCAGTAATGTTCAACTCTCCTCTGCCAAAGCGCTACATCTCCCTTGATACAGCCAGCATACACAGCCAGAGCTAGGCCAGAAACAGTGTCTACCTACCGCTATAGATTAAAAGATCAATGAACAGGCAAAATACGTCAGGGATTCAACTCATCCTGTATAAAGAGTCAGACCAATAAGCAGAATATATCTACTTGCCAAGGGTCCACATCGACAGGCACAATCGCCAAGCCTAACTCAATCTGTCGCTACCCAGCGCTGTAGGGCTGCTAGCTTACACTCGACGGCTGTGGCTGCGCCTTGTTACAGATGGAGATGCAGGGCAGATTAAGAGATAGAGACGATTACGAAAGTGATTGATCCTCGTACATGTTTATATAAAGAGGATGTTGTCTACTCTGAGAGTAAGTCATGTTTGAGTCACAGTCTACAAAACATTGTTGTACTTACACCAGACTTGACACCAATACACCATGGCAAATCCAACAAAAGACAATCTCTATGGCTACGATGCCAACAAGATCCTTCCCATTATTGCTTCGGTGATAATAGGAATATCACTCATAGGACATTATATTCAGAACACGTAAGTTATCGTCCAGGGATGGATGAGCCCACACAAATCCTGATTTGAGATAGGCGATACAAGTTCTGGCGAGTCACATTCTTCATGTTCTACGCCGGTCTGTTCTTCTGCATCGGATGGGTAGTGAGAGCTATCTCAGTACGAAAACCCGACAGTCTTCCCTTGTACATGATCTCGACCATCTTCATCTACCTCGCTCCTCCGGTATACTCAGCTGCCGAATACAACACTCTTGGTCGTTTGATGCACTACCTACCAATGCACTCCGTCATCAACCCGAACCGAATCGTGTACATCTTTGTCTTCCTCGGTTCGCTTGTCGAGGTCCTAACCGCCCTTGGTGCCTCGTGGATCGCAGCCGGCAATGGTCGACAGGATGAGGAGCGACTAACTTCTGGTGCAACGTTGATGGCCATCGCGGTTATTCTCCAGGGGACAATCGAGATTGGCTTCATTGGCATGGTCGGAGTTCTTCACAGGCGATGCTCCAAGGCCAATATGCTGCCTTCAAATGTACGAACTCTGTTCATCATGCTCTACGGCACGTCGATGCTCATCCTCATCCGCTGCGTCTTCCGCGCCGTTGAGACGTTTGAGCTCAGGGATATTCTTTCCAGCGGAGATGACAACAGCAGCGCGCTCATGAAACGTGAATGGCCTTTTTATGTCCTGGAAGCCATTCCTGTCGCCCTTTATACGTACTGGCTCAACATCATCCACCCAGGACGATATCTACCTCATGACCAACGCCAATACCTCGACTTCGACGGCAAGACAGAACGTATGGGACCTGGATGGATTCATAAACGGCACTGGGTGATGTTCATCGCAGATCCATTTGATTTCATCGGAATGTTGTCGATGAAGAAGAGAGATCCTTATTATCTTCGCCCGAATGAGTGGCCTGAGACGGACAACTGTTTTGCTCAGGGTAAAGGATCCAACGTTAAGCCGGGAAAGTACAGGGCGCTTTCCAAGAATGAATCGGATGAGTCGAGTGTCTGATGTAATGATCAGGGGTGAGCAGATCTCGATGTGGGATCGTGTTTGAGATATATACCCTCTTGTTTGGTAACCTTGCTTCTCTTTTTCGTAGCGTCTGTATGCAAGATAGGTAGACCTATGATAGCTTGAATTTATCGCATTCTTAGTGTAAACATTTGTCAAGTTTAGGCACACTTTAAGGTGTATTTATGGCAAGATTAGTCTTCTTTTACTATGTTTAGGCTTCTCTCGTCCCGACTCTCAGGGTCCAATTATGTATGTGATGGATTCCGAGATGCATGTGAACGGAAATAAATTTAAACATATCTGTTAAGCTTACCTATGTTGTGTGCCTCACAAGATAAATCCCTCTTGGCTCTAAATTTGGGCCATGAAGGATCATGTCATCCATCCACCCATGGATGTTAACTACATGTAAGCGGGATGATCGGTGACTTCATTGCCGGCAACGGCCCCACATACATCCCGACAATGACGTCGCTTGGCGGGCACTGACAGAATTCTTGGCTGCGGTTGGTTTCCTTGGCCACAGGGGAAAAAAGCCCGACGGCTTAAGGACGTCATTCGCAAATCACAGCTGTAATCCGCTGTAACTGTTAGCGGTTACACTGCATTAAACGACCCCTGATGGATGATAACGATGGAGTTAGGATGCATAGCTGATTCTCTAGGTACAGTAGTTGCTAGCTGCTGTACCGTTGCACCCGCACGTCAGACCCGGCCGTCTGTCTCATCAGGATCATGTTACCCTTGGACCTCTAAATAAGTATCATGGCAACCCGCCCGCCTCACACGATTAGCTTAGAAACTAAAACCTTGCCACTGAAATGGGCCCTTTTCTCCTTATGGTCGATTCCTCCACACAATTTTCCATTTTCTCTTCAGGACTAAGTTATCTGGTCTGGTCTGGTCTGGTTTAGCTTAATCTCCAGTTTAACTCACCTCATTCTCGACCTGGCCGTTTCTTCTTCTTCTTCTCATCACTGCCATCATCACCAGCACCACCCACGGCAAAAACACCACATCGCTATACAACAATGCCTGAGGTGCGTAGGGGCAGCCTTGCGCCGGTGTCCGACTCGGCGCTCTCGTCAACAGATGTCCCCGAAGCTCCCGTGATTTCTCGTCCCTCGCAGTCTCATCAATCTTCGACTGATCGTGTGCGATTCGACCTTCCAGAGGAAGCAACTTCACCAGTCTCACCGCGAGAGCCCCTCGACTCAGCGTTTGCAGAATTACCTCGACGAACATCTGAGGGTGCTCGACGGAACTCGGATGCTCCTAGAAGAAGCTCAGATGCGCCCCGAAGAAGCTTGTCCTATGCTCAGCGACCCCAAGCAGAGGCATACTACGATTCTCGAGCCGCTACCCAAAAGGAATACCGACGACGAGCTACAACATTACTAGAGTACTACGACGAAAACCCCCATCTGCTACCGCAGCTCCCGTTTACATGGCATCATGGCTGGAAGCGCTGGCGACTCTTCATCTTCGCGTTCCTAGTGTTTGTCGACGCATCCGCGGTCCCGATAGCTCTATACTACGGACTCAAATATGCAGGGGACGTTGAAGGATGGATCATCTTTGCGGTGGTTACTACAATCTGGGGTGGTCCCACGTACTTGGAATTCGCCATCCGCACCCTCCGATTGATCAAGGTGGATAGGTTCTACCGACCGCTGGGAACGAATCACCGGTGGTGCTTTGATATGCTGACGTACTCTTCCACCCTTACTATCTTTGTGGTTACTGCTCTGTTCATTATTGGCAGTGCACCTCATAATGTCTGGTTGAGGGTCCTATGCATGCCAGCTCCAGCTATTCTTTACTGTTATGGTGGTGTTTTGTTCCTCATCACGCTTTACCACCAGATGAACTGGCCAGCTCCTTTCCGCATCAGCTCAACTGCCAAGGGAGAAAAGGTACGTTGAAAATCACAAACAAACAGCTGTCGTATGCTAATGCCGTGCAGGTCTTACCAGGTGCTTACTACTTCATCGAGGATGTTATCGCGGTTAATGCCCTCGGTGGCCGGCCGTATCGGGAAGCATTAGCAGCTCGATACAAAGCTAGCCCACGTTTCCGAGAGATGGTCTACAGACAATCCTGGTTCTGGTCCATCCCGGCGCTACTACTCGCCGTGCCCCTTACCGTCATATCCGTCATCCCACAAGTTCCGGCAACCGGCGCCTATGGTGTTGCGTGGGCAGTTCCATTCCTGTGGGCCGCTCTTTGGGGTATTATCACCATCAAGTGGTGTAAGAGAGACATGAAGCGGGAGAGAGAAGAGTGGGAACTTGGGGTTGATCCTGAAAAAGAAATTAAGAGAAAGGGATCATCTATCGAGACGGCATCATAGTGGGGGTTTGAGAGTTTGGTGATGGTGATTTAAAAGCGAGCATGATGGCATACACAATATCCGTAGGCCTTTGGGCGTTTGGGAGTGAGAGAAGCACTACGATGTCTCCGTTCCATATCTGTACAAAACATGTCTAATGATAGTAACAAAGAACATGAAAAGAATCTGTTATCATAACCCTTGAATCACTTGGAGTTGTGCGTTAGTTAGCCCCCAGTTCTTAGTCGTGCATGCGCACCACTAGAGCGAGGCGTGTCTGTCACTACAACCACCATCATGCAACTGTCATATCAGCACAGCACAGCACAGCCCCCAAGTATCAGCATCATCCATTGCCTGAGCCAGCGAATAGATAGTGTACAGGCAACATGGTAGACCTCGGGGAGTCGGCGCTAGAAGGCCCCGAAAGAGTGGCATCTGGACTGGGTCTTTTTTTGGTGCCTCGTTGTCTTACGACTTTTGACTCCCGATGAAGCCGAAGTGTCGGGCCTGTGCATCGATATCAAAGCTTAAATCCTTGCCAGGTAAGGTTAATTCTTGGGAGGTCATTACGAGCTATTTATTGGTGAGTTTTGCATTGTCATCTTGAGCAATGCCCAAGTCAATTGACAGAATCTCATGAATGTAAGGAGAATGTTCAACTCGTCAAATCAATAGGATGCTGATACTGACAACAATTAAGCCACTCTTTGATAACCTAGATAGAAGTTGTACCGGTAATTCTGACAAACTCTTTCTCCTGATCCTTCCAGACCTTTTCCACAAGGCCTTCCGTCTTGAAACCATCAAGCAGCTTGACAACTTCACCCGAAGCACTCTCACCATCCCAATCGACGCTATAGACACCACTTCCCTTATTCCCATCAATACCAACAGCAACTTCTCCCTCTTTGATACCATTATCACTGCCCTCCTTATCAGGATATCTCCCAGTCAAACACAACCACGCATGTCTCTCTCCACATTCCTCCTTAGGTAACCACTGTCTCCTGACAGTCATGCTGACCTTGAACCAATACTTCATAACCTGCATCATGAAACCGTCTCCACTGCGGATTAGGTCTGTATCGACAGAGCCAGGGAAGTTGTGAATGAAGGAGACTTCTGGTGCTTGACGAGCCAGTGCTTCGAGAGAGAGAGTCAGGGCCGAGCACATGTGGCCTCGAGAGTTGTGGATGCTGGTGAAGGGGATGTTGCGAGCTGCGATATCGTCGGAAAAGAGCTTTCCTTCGTGTGTACCAGCCATGACGCTTATCACGCGACGAAGAGACGGGGCCTTCTTTAGCAGTGGGAGGAGATTGACCGCGAGACGGTTGCGAGAGTAGATAGTTAAGCCGGTGACCAGAGGCAGTCCTTCATCGGTATCTATGTCTATTAGTATGCGCAGAGTAATAATGAGATGGCGATAGAAGACTTGCCGACACCAATTCTCAGTGTCCCCTGACTCAAGAACAAGACATTCAAGACTGTCTCCCTGCTCTTGATGTCCCGACACACCTCATCCACATTCTTCAACAAGCTCATATCCTTCTTGATGAAGACATATCCTCCTTCAAGGTTCAAATCCTTCAACTCATTCTGCAGTCTATCACCTGCTTCTTGAGAACGGCCGATGTAATAAATCTTGGGCTGTGTGGTATGTTTCGCAAATGCTTTGAGAGCTGTTTCGCCAATACCTGCTGTCGCACCAGCAAAGACAGCGACGAGGCCAGCTGGGAGCTTTGAAGCAGCTGAGGCGTTGATTTGTTGGACTTGGGAGAGGGAAACCATTGTTTGTAAGTTTATATAAGAGGTGTCTCTAAGTATCCATATTGATAGGAGATATTTTATTCTTTTATATTGCTTTTGACTCCCTCGTTTATGGACTCTGACATCGTCTCGGCAGCTTCAAGTATACCATCTCCAATAGTATCACAACCTGAATACGAAAACTGGTTAGCGCCGGAAGTGCAGTGGAGCGTCTCTCATGATGAAACCGAGTGCGAAGTCCAGAGTTAACGGCTTATCACTGAACCCCTGAAGGAAGCATTTCGCAATAGCTTATGACGTGTTTGACTCTGTATTTGTGTTTCTGTTGGCTCAAGTTATGCTGAGCAACAGATGAACCAGTCCTCATTAGTTGCCAATACGCGCCCTCATTCCTATGACGCAAACATCTTCAGCCTCTCAAGAACATGTTCTAGAACTCATCAGACTTATTAGACCAGCTATTCAGGCAAGTAAATTAAATATGCAAAATGACTTATAGTGCCAGCAGCCCACTGCTCGCTTCAACATGCGCTATTCCTGAGGATGCACCCCCTTAAGAAAATAAAGAATACACAAAAGAACAAAATGATGACGCCGTGTCCTCAAGCCTGACTCGAACCAGGCTTCTTACCCTTTCCAAGGGCATCATATGCCATGTTGTTATGTCCCAGCCGTTGGTACAAAAGAAGTTGATATATAATACGGATGGGTGACAAATGAAATGTGTTTCGGTTCGGTTATGTCCATGTCTGGTCTCGTATCGTCTCATCGTTGATGGGCCAAATCGACAGGCCGCACCATGCATTATGAATACCGCTCATGAAAAGTTACAATCCCTCCCCCCAAAGACGAAGAAGATATAATGATGTCGTGATCCCCTTTTTACAACTGCCCCATCATTTAACCCTCCAGCTTCCTCCTCATGTAGTTTATCCACTTTGTACACCCACAGTTCATTGCTCAGGGCGGGGAGGCTCGGCCTGCCATCCATTGATATATGCCATCAACCCCATGCCAAATAGTACAACGCCAATCATCGAGGCATAAGGCAGCGCGGCTTGGAGGCGCTGGTCCTGTCCACGCACGACACCCTTCTGGGTTGCTGGCGTGATCGTGCTGGCCCGAGACAGCGTCGGTGCGTCTATCGCTTCATCAACAGTGGCGGGGTCGACGGCCTCTGCTTCTCCAGTGGCGCTCTTAGAAACCCCAGAGTCAGCATTAGTCTCGCCAACGACAGCACCATCGGCATCAGCGTCTCGCTTCCTCGACCTCGATCGAGCTTTCTTCTCAGCTGCTTCTCGAAGTGCTTCCTCAGCACGGAGCTGAACGACCATCTCGGCGAGCGTCTTCCTATCAGCATCTCTCTCTGACTCTACAGTCTCACATCGCTGCTTCCACTCTTCCATCTGCTCCTTCATATCCCGCATCTGACTCTCCATCATGTCAATTCGACTTTGAAGGGCAGCGGCTGTCTCTTGTGCAGCATCGACAGCAGGGGTCTCGTCATTAGCCTCGGGTTCAGGAGCTTCAGGGACAGACTTGTCTTCTGTGGCTTCAGGCACCTCTTCCGAGGCTACACTTCCGGGTCCAGCTGACCCGTTCATATGCACAGTCGCGGACTCTTCCAAGCGCTTAGCGAGCTCTTCTGCTTCCTCTCGTGCACTCCTCTCCTTCTGCAGCATTTCTTCCAATTCCCGCATCCGTGCTGTTTGTGAGTCGATATCTCGCTTAGCGTTGTTGAGAGCCTCGGTAAGTTGAACAATCTGGCTGAGATTATCAGGCCGGATAGGTGAGTTTGGAGGGCCAGACTTCGGTCGCTCAGTTGGGCCACGTTTAAGTGAAGGCACATCAGGCTTCTCGGGAAGAGGCTGTTGGGGAGGGGGAGCAGGAGGATCAGAAAACCGTGCTTTGGGGTCGGCACGGAATGGCGTCCCCATCCCATTTACCATGGATTGAGGTTTAGGGGGTTCAAGGCCTTCGGGCTTCTCAAGGTCCTTGAGGTCGTCTTTGGACAATAGCGTGTGGACGAACTGGTTAGTGCGGCCCAGATCCTGTGCTTGAAGTCGAGCATTGCGCATTTCGTTCTGGAAAAAATTAGCCTAATCATTGTAACGGACTCGAGTATGACGTACAGCAAGCCGTTTTAATATTTGATCAGTAGCAACAGGTGTAAGAAAGAAAGGTCTTTGTTGTGGCATTCCGTTAACTTGCATGTTCATAACACCAGCGCCATTGGGCATCATGCGACCGTTGCTGGCCATAGATGCATTACTGTTTGTGCGGCCTCGCAGCTGCATAGGCCCTGAAGGCATCATCATAGCGCCATTAGCTGGGTCGAGATCGCCAAAGTTCATATCCATGACATTGCTCGACGCGCTAAGAAAGCCAGCATGCTCAACCTTGGCAGCTACTTTGTGGTGGACGACTGTTTTCTGGTCTTCGCTGACAATGTCGATGCCAAGCTCAAGATGATCGGAAGTCTGCAGTTCATGCGGCTCGGATTCGCGATTTTCTTGTGATAGACGAGTACCATTGACAAAGGTTCCATTCGAGGACTTGACATCTCGTATATAAATTTTGCCATTGCGTTCCGCATAAATTTCAGCATGTTGTCTGGACAGCACTTTACTGTCGAAGAAACCGTTGGTTGGGGTTGGGATGGTCTTTTGGTTTGTTTGTCGGCCTATGCGGAGGCTTTCGGGAGCAAAAGGAACAGCGATTGTTTTTCGTTCAAAGGTACCGTTGAGTGATAATAGATATAGAACCGGCTGGCCAGGAGGAACTTGTTCGGCACTCATGGGCCGCATCATTCCTTGAGACGTCATCTGGCCCTGGCCCTGGCCGGCCTGTACAGGCCCATGGGCCGTAATCATGCCTTGACCTCTGCCAGCGGGCTGCCTAGACATGTCCTGTTGTTGAAATTCCCCTTTTCCTGGCGGCCAGGGGGCTTTCGGTTGGGGCCGTTTTCGAGGTGCGCCGTTAGCCGACCATTGGGTCAAATCTGAAGTTGAAGACAATGGAGTGCCGCCATTAGCGTGGGACCCGTTCGAGGCAACTGTGGTAGCAGAAGAGTTCGAAGATGTCGAAGAAACAGACGACGATGAGTTGGATCGAGTAAGGGTCTTGCGGGGCGCGAACATGCCAATGCCACCTCGACCTTCTTCCGAATTCATTTGATGGTTCCCGTTAATCGGACCCCATGCTGGTCTTGACGCGGAGAAGTTTTGTGGATTTGCGACTGCAGTCATGAGGATAATTGATGCTCAGCGTGTTGCGGCCGATAAACGCAGCGTCGAAGATATAATAAGGATACCGGATATGGAAGTAAGACGTGTGCGGCTCGCGCGCCTACGAGGCTGATGTCACTCCACCGGCAAGTCGGAGGCTGAATGGATTTATGATGGCGGGTCCGAAGAAAAGCGTTGTAGTTTTGATCAAATGCGATTGAATTTTGAATACTTCAAGGTGGCTTGACGTTGCTGGTGGATAAGAAAAATCATGAGCTCGTGGCTGGGAACAGGTTTTGGTAATGAAGAATTGAGGCGATCGGCGATGACCCTATCGGACC
Organism: Fusarium miscanthi; assembly: GCA_014898875.1. Classification (NCBI taxonomy): domain Eukaryota; kingdom Fungi; phylum Ascomycota; class Sordariomycetes; order Hypocreales; family Nectriaceae; genus Fusarium; species Fusarium miscanthi. Next base: position 172,052 of record JAAVUA010000178.1, read on the forward strand.
AGGGACAGGAGGTCAAGAGGCGAGTCGGGCCAGCGACAGCCAAGATGGGTGCTTCACTCACCAAGCACGAGGATATCGCGTTGCCGGAATAGTGTTTCGCGTCGCAAGAGACGATGGTTTAGAAGGCTACAGGGCCGTGAATGAGTTGATGAGAGGTTGTCGTAACAGTGACAGTATGGGGGAGAGGTCTCGCTAAGCGCTGCTTGGCGTGTTGGCGTGTTCAAATTTGGAGCCCCTGGTCGACAACTCTCAGCTCAGGCACACGGAGTACAGAGCACAGTGGAGCACACGCCCAAAGACTCTGGCATGTGCTCACTGCTCGCATAACCCCAGCACCACAAGAGACAAAGGCTTGAACGTCAGAGATTGTCTTGTAAGTGAAAGAGAATTGCCTGAAAAAACCACAAACCATCAAATCCCTCTTGCGAGTCGGAACCGCCTTGTGGAGCCATATCTTGACCCACGAGATGGACCACGTGACAATTTCTTCACAGTAAAGATATGTCACCTTTTCGTCCCGCACTGTACGGGAGTATGGCCCGTGCCTCGAATCCCGTACCGACCTTTCTCCGAACCCTGATTCCACTTTAGCCATTTAGCCAATGAGAGCAAATCTCGAGGGGTCATTCGGGTTCGAGGAAAGTCGTCGTATGAAGAGAGCTTCATCAGCAATTGCTCTACTTTGCGCTGTGTCATTTCAACAAAGTTTGCCGACCACGATCGATAATCCAGCACACGCAACAACCCCCAAACCTTGCATAGAGACCTACCACGCTCGCAATGCCTCCCGTCGCTCCTATCAATGCTGGCCAGCATGGCCCCTCCAACGTGGATAAACGTAGGCTGATATCGTTCTCATGACATTGGGTGTTGGCTAACAAGTTCACAGTCAAGATGGGTGCCATGATGGGTGGAAGTAAGAACTACTCCGTGTTGAGATCTTGTTCGCTGTGAAAGATACTGACATGGCATAGCTGTTGGTGTCATCATGGGTTTTGTCTTTGGTTCGTCTGCAACCGGGTTTGCGCTGCTTCAGCTCTGAGCTCACAACTAATCATGACCAGGGACTGTCAACATTTTCCGATACGGAGCCGGCCCCAACGGCATTATGAGAACCCTCGGTCAATACATGCTTGGCTCCGGAGCAACTTTTGGGTATTTCTGACACAGACCCCAACGACTTACACGGGTGCTAACCACTGTCACAGCTTCTTCATGTCCATTGGTAGCGTCATTCGATCCGATGCCGACCCCAAACTTCACGAAATGTACATGCGAGCTCAACGTCGGCCTATAATGTTGATGGCCAACCCCGCGTGGAGGAAATCATGAGAGCAGCATATCATACGAGACGAGAGCAATACCCAGTCGACTTCGACTTCCACCCTGTACAGTCTGGCCGCAATCTGTAAAATACATATCAAAGTTATTTCGCAATGGACCAATCTATTTTCAAAGTCTCAGGCCCACCATCGATACAGTGCATCAGACCAGTCAGAGATGTCTGTTGGTCTCACGATGCGAGGGTTTTTTGTTATGCTGTCAGACCTTGCAGACCGCTGCGTTTTCCGGGTTCAAGTGACCCGATTATATGTGACTGCATTCAAAAGATTACACAATAATCTTTGAGAGGCGGCGAGAGAGCTGTGGCGCTCAATATAAGCCCTTAACCGTCCAGGTTACATTGCTTTACAGACATGATCGACACACCACTACCCTTACGCGACCCAGCATGTTGGCCTACCCCACGGCTGCCGATACGAGGTGACAACAACAACCACGCTCGATGTTGTCGAGCAGCTGGAAGTTCTTGACGCTTAAACTTTCCATAAGCTAACCGCTTTGGCTCATGCAATTTAGTCAATGGCGTTCAATAGCTTGTTATCGCATCCTCTTCTTTGCATGTGCAGTAGGGAGTCAACCCTGCTTGTGCACAACTGGCGCCATGCTTCTTCGCTATTGGCGATCGACCCAGTGGCCTGAGGGAATTGCTTTTTAGCGGACAGCTGAGAGCGAACTCTAAGTCTCACAACTTATGCATATTGAACAACATTGTGCATTGGCGGAATATTTCTTAGGGCGTGTGTCAGTGATTATGCTGTTACATCGAGTTGAATCGTTATTATGCGATCCATTTGAAAGCATGATCACATGCCTTTGAAGCTGACATGCTGACTTTGCTAGGCTCATTGACGTCTGGATCACTATCTCTCGACATTACGAGATTATTGATCGGTCGATCGCAATTGGCGCTTTATAGCACGCCGTACCAAATGAGGAACCTACCGGCTTACACGCTTTTGAATTGTTGGAGCTTGCTGTTGTTGGGCTGCATCGTGCAGTCACCAATTATGACTGAGCAAATTCAAGACAGGGTTAAATCTACTCGATCGATGCTCGCCCTTATACATACAGTCAGACATACATAGTTGTAGAGGTGGTTGCCTTCAGGGCATCAACCAATGTCTGAACTATATTTTCTGATGCTTGCCTCGTGAGCTGGCACTAGCTTATCACGCTTGGTACCAACGCCAATATCAGCAACTTTTGCGGGCAATCCTTTCGTATTTCTACTCGAATTACTTACAGCTCAAGCTCAACTGGACCCACTATGTTTCTTTTACGTACCTGACTGCCCAGAAAAAACGGTCTGCCTGAAACGCCCGTTCAGCTGTCTAGGATCATTGCATCTGTTGGGCCGGACGGGCTGCGATCTGGGTATACCCCAGTTGCAAATCTTGAAAAATGCTTAACCATAACACGGCAAGTCGAGATACGGGTCCGGGATGTTCAAGATGTACGGCCCAGTGGAGATCTCGTGTCCATTTTCCGCATCCATTGTCTAAGGCTGGGGCAACTAAGACAACGGTAATTCCGCGACACCATGCACACCAAATATCCCTACCACAACATCCTCACATCACATCATGGGCCGGTGAAGCTTAACGTCTCCTCTCTGATAGGGCAATCTACTTTTACGAATTGTACATCTTGGTGTGCTGACCGTCATCATGGCTTGCAGCTGTCCTGGTGCATGTAAGGCCTCGCCATGTGGCCCTCTCTCACGAAACTCTGCTCCTCAACATGACTACAACACCTCTCATGGATATGGGACTCAGCCATGCAGGCTTAGTCCATGATAACCGAGAATATCCAAGCTTGGCCCGTATGCGATCGCCCGTTTCTCTCAGATGAGGCTTGATCCCGCGGGTCTTCGGCACATGCCTTGTCCTAAGATAGAATTGCCTTCTGCAGTGGCTGTTGATGGACTGAGCTCATTAGCTCGCCCCTCTTGGCTATATAGACCAGTGTTGGTTCCTGTGAGAAGATGGAATATCTCAGCACCCTACCTCCATAGAGACTCCTCACTGTTCAAGTTCATTGTGCAGTATGGGCAATACCAATAGCAGTCCATTTAATCTCGGGGACCTGGGACAATTGTCCCAGTTGCAGACTAATGGGTAAGGTACTATGCTGCTGAATGTCTGTATACATGAACTGATCTATTAATAGGGAGTCCTCGTATGGCACGTTTGATGCACCTGACCTGCCAACTTTCCTCACTGACAACCCTACTCCTAATGGCTACCCATGGAGTACCATGAATTCCCAAACCAATTACTATCAGGATCAACCAAATACTGGAGTCATCAGGAGGTACGACTTCACTGTCAGTCGGGGGACGATCGCCCCCGACGGCTATGAGCTGTCCACAATCCTTGTGAACGGGCAGTTTCCTGGGCCTATGATTGAAGCAAACTGGGGTGACACCATCCAAGTCACTGTTCATAACGACTTGGACGATGAGGGTGTTTCTTTGCATTGGCATGGTATCCTTCAGAAGGGGATGCCGTGGGAAGATGGCGTTCCGGGTGTAACCCAATGTCCGATCCCACCTAAAAAGAGTTTCACATACCAGTTTCTTGCCGACCTGTATGGAACAAGTTGGTACCATTCTCATTACTCTGCCCAAGTTGCTGCTGGTTTGTTCGGTCCATTGGTTATATATGGACCACGAGAAAAGAAAGACTACGACATCGATATTGGGCCTGTTATGCTGAGTGATTGGTACCACAAAGAGTATTTCGACCTTGTTGAGGAAATAATGAAACCTGGCGGTATTGGGGTTGTTCTTTCTGACAGCAATCTCATCAACGGAAAGATGAACTTCAACTGCTCTAGTGTGGAACCGGGAGACAAGACGCCCTGCAAAAGCAATGCCGGTATCTCCAAGTTTCGTTTCAAGCGCGGTAAAGTCCACCGCTTACGCCTCATCAACCCAAGTGCCGAAGCCATACAACGATTTTCTATTGATGGACACACCATGAAGGTCATTGCAAATGACTTTGTTCCAGTACAGCCGTATGATACCAAAGTTGTAACTCTGGGCGTTGGCCAACGCACAGATGTGCTGGTCAGAGCTGATGGCAAATTGGACTCATACTGGATGCGCAGCAACATTTCTTCCATCTGTAGTCTGGCTCGTGCCCCAGCTGCCCTTGCAGCAATCTACTACGACAATGCAAATCAGAAAAAAGCACCCAAATCACAGGCTTGGGACATCCCCGATCCGGGGACTTGCGCCAACGATGATTTGAGCATAACAAAGCCTGTGATGAAGCTGCCTTTGCCTCCAGCTGACAAGACTATTGAGCTCGATATTAGCTCATTCAAAAACGCAAGCAATGTCACGCTCTGGACATTGGGAGGAGTGGCTGCAAGGACAAACTACAACAGTCCAACTCTGCTCCTCAGCAAACTTGGCAATCACACATTCGAGCCTGAATGGAACGTGATAAACACTGGAAAGGCGAAGAGCGTGAGAGTGGTTGTCAATAACAAGACTCCCGTGGCGTGAGTACTCAAAAAAATAGATTCGGCTTCTTACAGTTGCTGACAATGAATTCTGCTTAGACATCCAATGCACTTACACGGCTTCAACATGTATGTCCTACATGAGGGTCCAGGTTCGTGGGATGGAACAATCATAAACAGGCACAATCCACAGCGTCGAGACGTCGTTCAGATTCGGGGCAATGGTCATCTCGTAATACAGTTCGACGCCGGAGAAAACCCGGGTACGTTTACCTCCCCTGACTCACTCAGCCTTATGATAATCACACCTTTCTGCGGTCACGGTTGCATCGTGCTGACACGCATTTGCCCATAGGTGTATGGCCGTTCCATTGCCACATCGCGTGGCATGTCTCGGCAGGATTTCTCACGCAGTTTCTCACGAATCCAGATCAAGTCAAGAAACTACGTATACCGAATGTGGTGGCTGAGACGTGCCGGCAGTGGGGACACTGGACACTTTCAAATATCCCGGCACAGATTGACAGTGGACTGTAAGCAATTGTGATCCTGGGGTGTCTTCTCTTCGTTTCTTGTCATTATTTCTTCAAGTTGATGTCAGTCTGTGTGATGAGAATGGTGTGATATGAGATCAGGGCCAGTCTGACTCGAGGTATATTCTCTTATATACGGATACTCTATAGCAAAAGCTACATCATATGTCAAGTAATATGGAATTTAGTAGCATGGTAATGATAAACAATTCTTTCATTAGACTGGCTCTCGCATTGATCTAGTCAACGCGGACTATCTATATACCCGTACCCTATTGCATTTCATCGTGATCAACATAAGAAACTCATCTAATCATCTGCCTTCAGTATATAATGAGCAGGCAGTTGCAACCTTTTACACGGACCCCGTTTTCGTACACCTTTGAGTGTTGGAACGCCCCATCTGTACTCATAGTGCTTGATGAGTAACTACTTCTCCTTGTTGCTGAGAGCTGCTGGCGCAGTTCCTTCTTTTGTTGCCTCTACCTTTAGAGGCTCTTCTTTGGGGGTTTGTGGTTTAGGCGGCTCTGTGACTAAGGACTCTGTCTTGCTTGCTTCGGTTTCGAGCTGCTCAACTTGGGCTTGATCTAGTTTAGGTTGCTGAGTCTTAGGCGTCTCCTTTACATGCTCTTCCAGGTCCGTAGAAGCTGTAGCTGTAGCTGTAGCTGTTTTTGGTTCTCGTTGCTTGTCATCGTCCTTTGGCTTTTCGGAAACAGTGGGACCATCCCTGTGCTTCGTGGGCTCTTTTTCCAATGGCACGCCTTCGTCACCTTCGTCAATAACGACAGCACCAACTTCGGCGGCCAAGCGCTCAACCTCATCCTGTACATCATTCTTCTCTCGGCCGCCGAGCTGTCGGTCTGCCTCAGCATCGCCCACGGTCTGTCTCCAGAGCTCCTCAAGCTCGTCTCGCCAGCCAAGCGCATCGGCAAGCTTGCGAATACCGGCATCGCAATCGCCGAGCTCCATCACATCATCAGATCGGGTTCCAATCTGGCCCACCTTTTCCATGTTGAAAAGCACACGAGGTTTGCCCTCTTGCGCCATGCCTGGGAGAGCAGCGAAGGGGTAAACGCTCAGACTGGTACCCACGATCAAAACTAGGTCGGCCATGGCTACTTGGTACGTATTGTTGTCGAATGCCTTGGGCAAAGCCTCGCCAAAGAAGACAATGTCTGGCTTGACAAGTCCCTCGCACCCCTCCTTGTCGCAATGAGGAACCTTGCCTCCAAAGACGTGCTCCTTCATCTTCTCATCCGGGTACTCCTCCTTGCACTCGATGCAGCGCTGTGTCGCAAAGCTTCCGTGCGCCTCAATGATCTTGTCCGAAGGTACTCCAGCTACGCGCTCGAGGCAATCGATGTTCTGTGTGAAGAGCATCTGGAGAAGACCCTTCCGGGCCAGGAGGGCGATGAAGGCATGGGAGACCGTCGGGGAGAATTTCCCTGGATATAGTTCGTTCGCTAGGACATAGAAGGGCTCGGGGTGATTGCGAAAGTAAGAGATGTCGAAAACGGCCTCGGCGTAGGGCAGATTGAGACGGGCAAGGTTGGCATAGAGGCCTGTTCCGGGCGATCGAAAGTCGGGGACTGATAGCTCTATTAGATATGTTTTCAGCTAGACGCCAGGTCAATTACTCACTTCCAGCAGCAGTGGAGATACCAGCGCCAGTCAAGACAACAATTCGCTTGCTCCGACCCGATTTGATATGCTCGGCGACAGCATCAAGGCTCCGCTCAGTGAGTGTTACGGGCGGGCCGCCATAGCTCATAGAGGACTCTTCCTGGCCCATTTTGCGATTAAACCAGCGAGGGCCACGCGGTCCAGGCTTATTCTTGTTTTTGCGTCTTCGACCTATTTTGACGGCAGTGAAAGCAAAAATAATGCTGCTTCCTAGAGGGATGCTGATTGCGCATGCATGCAGAATGTAGGGTGGGAGTAGGCGAGCGGGCGGGCGTCAAGTCAAAGTCAAGTCAAGGTGGGGGATATTCTGATTTACATCATTTTTTACTTGCAGTCTTATCGATAAGGATATAAGTGAGATGCATGCTCAAGGCAACAAAGAAATGAGTCGCAGCCTAGACAGTAATCGAAGCCTAGACAAGATGTCATTGCTAATACGACTTTCTGATAGGATGTCCATGCTAACATCACGTCATCATCGACACAGTCATCTGAATAAACGCCGAGCTGCTGCATGCACTTCACATAAAAACCTAAAGCCAGTCAAGGCCCGCACGAGAAGAGTTCAGAAGGGACTGGCAAAAAATGTGTAATTTTGGATACTTTGCGCAATCCTGGTATGACTGGCTCTCCACAACTTTAATCATATTGTAATAATTATGCTTTGGCTGGTGGTCGTGGCCTGCATGGCCTCCATAGCCGCTCATCAGAACTTGTTCAAGGCAAAGTATCCGCTGTCAAGGCTTGAAAACATTCAAGGTTTAAAGTTTGAATACGATGGAATTCAGACAATCCCTCCCTGACGACAAACGCCTCGTCAAAGGTCTATGAGCGAAAGTGATAACAAGCAAGCCGATCCGCCCGCTTCCCATGACAAATTTCAGACCCAGTCCAATCCCAGTCCAATTCTGCACACCAACGCCTAGCAATGCTAAAAATTCCCTTGCGCCCGTTTCCGCTATTTGCCGTGACCCAGTCCTGGCCGCTTTTCCTAACCGTGACGCTCTCGCGCAGCGGCGAACTGCTCCTCTTGTAGACGAGCGAGTTCTTCCATGGACATGCCACTGTTGGCAAACTTGTCTGCCTTCTTCTCTCGACCCTGGTCATTGTTAGTCTTTGCCGAACATGCAGAGGGGAAATTGTGGAGTTACCTTTTGAACCTCCTTGTGCTCAGCTGCTGCCTCAAGAACAGCAGGGACCATGTCAGTGAAGCCTAGTTGCTCCAGAGCTTTCGTGATATGATCGCAGGCGATAGTCTTCTTTGCTTCCTTCTCGGAGATCTCGTTCGCCTCTGATGAAATAAGGGTAATGAACTCGACACAGCATTCAATCAGGAGATCGCGAGCTTCTTTAGCGAACGCTACGCCTGCTGATGGGGGAAGAATTTCGGAAACAATCTTTTGGACAGTGGCTGCGGCCGTGTTAGTGAATGATTCTCAGGAGGAGAATTATGACATACCTTTTGGGAGTGACAAATCGTCATTACCTATAAGGCAAAATTGTTAGCCAAGGCTCTTGAAGCAGACACGAAAAGCAGACCAAGTGTTCCACTATCATATTTGAGCCAGTACCTGGTTGATGCTGGTAAAGGCATCGCAAGAGACAAGTTGTAAAAAGAAATATGATATGGGTAGTAGAGTATTTGGGATAGATAGATAGTGAAGTTTGAGATGAAAAGTAGATACGAAAGTGTGTTATGTTTGTCAAGTGTCGAGAGTGATGAAAAGGGTTTCAAGATATTGAACATGATGAGAAACTTCTCGGCGTAGATCAATATAAATAAAAGTTGAATGAGTGTTATTCACAGCGCTGTGCCTCGCATCCGACAATGATGCATGGCCGTGATGGTCATCACGGGTTGTGATGTGACGAAAGATGCGTATAAACCAGACGAGCAAGAAACACAAGAACAAACGAACAAATGAGGAGAAATAAAATACTTGCCTCCAAACTCGTGATCAGACATCTTGAAGAAGCAAAAATCCGTGAATCAGGGTGGTGACGAAAGGTGTTTGCGGTTGACTGCGTAGATATTTTGGAGATATAAACGAGTATACACCAAGGACAGACGCGGTTATTCGGAGACGGTGGCTGGCCGAGTGCAACGCGAAGACAAAGTCCCAGCAAACAAAAAATGGAATGACAAAGAGAATAGAAACGAGATCTTGTAGTGATGTATGTATCCGTTGAGAAGCCTGTAGGTTTCACTGTTGTTTGAGTGCTGTTGATTTATATTGGATCTTGATGATGAGCTTCACTTTTGCTTGTCCTTGTCAGGCTGAGAAGGAGACAGACGGATGGGATGGTTACTCAGGCCCATGAGTGGTGGGGCAAGCCTCTTTTGTATCTGAAGAGCTGCTGCTGTTTTTTTGCGCCGCGCTTGTAGCCCAAGTCCCCACCTGGAATTTCATTTGCTCAGTGGAATTCATTCATGGCAGTGCCTCGAGCGTCAGTGGAGGAGCCTCAGGTCCCAAGGTTGCTGTAATTGGACTGTAATTGGAGGTTTGGTTCAGGCTGTCTCCATTTCCAGCCACACGGGGCGCGTCTTTTTGTCGTGCACGGACCAGTTACGCAGCTATTTCAGAACTTCCATCTTTTGAAAATTTCCTATTCCTTCATCAACACATTCCTTTTCTCTCTCCATTCTCTACAAGCATGCCACGACGCTCAGATCGAGCAACGGCTTTGCCAACGCGGCGCCCATAGCGTCTGCCAATTTGCTATACCTCGAAAGTACTCGCTTTGTGCGTTGCTTTCACTCGAGTGCAGCCGCCAATTGTTTGGGTAAGTCTCTCTTTGTTCTCCCTCCACCACCTCGCATGAAGAGATATGTTGTCGCCCCAGGCTGAGGAGGTTCGACAAGCCTCCTGTGCTGATTGACTTCGTCCTGTGCCAAATGGACAGAACTGATTGATCCCAATCATCTTTGTTTCAAAGTTTGAACCAACCAACCCGAACAAGGGCTAACCAACTCAAGGTTTAGGCTGCCCTCTTTGACCGACTCCCATGACGGATAAACCCGATAGCCTGAGCGCATTCGACTGCACGCTTGCTTTGGACAACATGTTGCAGCGTGGAACTAACATGCGACGAGGCAGCTGCTTCGAACATGACGTCTTGAGACTCGGTTGCATGCGACAAATCAGCATCAGGTAAGAACAAACTTTTATTTATTTCTACTCGCAACATCAAATGCTATGATGAAGAAACTTACATTCCATGCTAAATCCGAATGTCCATGTGGAGCAAACTAAGAGCTTTTCATCTTTCGACTGACTTGCATTTGTCTTTCTATCTTTTATCTACTTAAACCATATGTAAAGACATGAAGCTAACATTGCTTGAGATATCCAGATTCTTCCAACAATCCTCAGCTTGACCCTATTCTTGGTACGCCTCGACCTCTGGTGAGTTCCATCTGCGTAATCTTTAGTCTTTGATGTCATAGTATGTTATGTGAGACGTACGAGAAGAATTTGCCGCTCAGCTCTTTGAGCGGATCTGCGACAAATTTGGCCATAACATTTCCTGGCTGCTCAGGCTTGAGCAAGATGCCCTTTTCTTTGGCTTCAACGAAGGAGTCATATTGTGCCTTGTTCATAGATGATTGGCCCTCCGATCTCAGCACGCCTTGCATCTCAGTGTCAACTCGACCTGGTGCAATCGCGACACTTGTGATGTCAGGCTCTTCAAGTGCAATGTGAGACGAAACAGAATTGTAGACAGCCTTTGATGAACCGTAACTTGACCAGGCAGCATATTGCTTGGCTGCTGCTCCTGACGACACCCAGACAATGCAGCCTTTGGACTTGCGTAGCTCTTGGATGGCAGCTTGGGCCTAGTGCTATCAGTATTGCTCATGCTCGTAAAAGGCCTGGATTAAGATCTCCTTACCAAGGCAATACCGCTGAAGACGTTGATGTCATAAACCTTCTTCCACTCTTCAAGCGTGGTGTCTGCAAACTTCTTTGGCGCCAACATACCGTGGTTGATAACCAGACCATCAACCTTGCCGAACGAGGATACAGCTAGGTCTACCAGCTTTGAAGCCAGCTAGACAGCATATATTAGCCTTGCAACTTCTAAGCTTTCAATTGGGTTACACACCTGAGGTTCGACAATATCTCCGGCAATGAATTGGACCTGTTCAGGATGCGATTTCTTCAACCCCTCCAATGGTTCAGATGATCGAGCTGTAATAACAACCTTGTGGGATTGGTCAAGCAGGTAACGGGTAATGGCAGCGCCAATGCCCTTACTGGCACCAGTAATAATGAATACTTTGGAGCTCATGTTGAGAGATCTGCTGTGTGACTGATATTGTTAGTGTTCGGTAAGTATCTGTAACTTGGCACCTTTTTGAAGCTCAAGAGAGTGGGGGTTTCTTGGAGATGAGTGATGGTGGGGTCAATTTTGGAGCTTCAACCTGCCTACCCTGTATCGTTGTCACTCACGTCATCGGTTCTTTCTTGGTAATAGCTCGCCTGCATCAGCTGAGTGAAGTGTCTTCCTTTCTATCAAATATACAATACATCTTAATAAGCTTGATATTCTTCTAATGGCCTCGACGGTGATTGTTGGAGGTGGCATAATCGGCATCGCGACAGCTTATTACCTCTCGGAACATCAACCAGGCTCGAGCATCCACCTTGTTGACTCGTCGGCAACGCTATTCGCCTCGGCATCTGGTTACGCCGGTGGATTTCTCGCGAAGGACTGGTTCCATGAAGATCTTGCGTCTCTAGGCGCACTCAGTTTTGACGAGCATGAGAAATTGGCAAAGCAGTTTAATGGGAGGGAGAAATGGTTGTATGCCAAATCGGTAACTGTGAATTATGAGCTACCGAGAAGGAAACCCAAGGGCTCGACAGGTCAGGATTGGCTACGTGAGGGAGGAAGTCGTGCGGATGTGATAGAAGACAGAGGGGAGGTTATGGACAGGAATAGTCCGCCTTGGTTACGGCGTATCAAGGGTGATGCTCTCAGCTTGGTTGATAATGGTGAAGGGACAGCTGTTCTGTAAGTCACTGTCATTTGGGGCCGATATGTTCTAACAAACCATATTTGTAGAGACCCCCTAAAGCTATGTCAGTTTCTCCTGGAGAGGTGTCGAGCAGCGGGTGTACGGATACATAACCCTGCCGTTGTTCTAAATGTAGGCGCCGACTGCCATGATGAGTTATCATATGTCCGTATCGGTTACACAGACTGCTCCTCAGAGACACACATACCAGCTACGCGAATACTTGTCTGTACTGGGGCATGGACCCCGAGTGTTTTGGAGTCCATGTTTCCCGGGTCATCTATCAACATACCTGTCGTACCGCTCGCAGGACACTCACTCGTTGTACGGAATCCCACAGACATTGGGAATACGTACCACTCTGTATATACAAGCATGGACGACTACTCACCGGAGATTTATGCTCGACCAAACGGACACATCTGGCTCGGTGGCGTGAACGCATCTCTCCGACTACCACCATTAGCAATAGGTGCGAAACCCTTGGATGCGCCACTTGAGAAGTTGAAGAACCTGGCGAGGCAGATCATCAGAACCGAGGGTGATGAATTGGATGTCATACGGACTGGCCTATGCTTTAGACCTGTCTCAGAACGAGGAACACCCTATATCACACGGATAGAGGATATAGATCTACGGCAAGGCTACAGGACACGGAAAGGAAGCGACGGTGGCGTCTATGTAGCGACAGGACATGGGCCATGGGGAATTAGTTTGTCGTTGGGAACGGCGACAGTTATGGCTGAAATGATGCAGGGAAGAGAGTTAAGTGCTGATATAAGTAAGTTGGGATACTGGCCGTGAACGAAGCTTGGGTAGTTAGGGTTGGATACAAGCAAGCCACACAAAGATTCGGACACATGGATAGCATCATAGCATGGAGTTAACTGAAGTAGCTTTTTCGTTGCACCTGAAACGGCGGATAAAAATTCCTTGCAACTACTCTACCAGACTCGCGTGCAAAGACTCATATGCCCCCCAAAGAATTCCCTTGGTCGCGAGCCGACATACTGACGATAGACTTGTGATGTGCTTAGGATATTTCATGACACCCTTAGGATGTATTATGCAAGGGAAGAATGCCATCGCCTTTTGTTGGGACGAAATCCACGGGTACCATGAGCAGTCAAGTCATCCGCAATAAACTGTGGCATGTCTTGCTGGAAACGAAGACTGGCGGCGTCCAGCTCAGCCCCGGTGATTGCTTTGATGGTCAGTGCCTTGTGGAAGTCTCGATACTGCGAGGGTATCTCAGCCCACTGCTCCTCGTTGAAAATAACCGACAGTTCGAAGCCAGCATCTCGCAAGGGAGCCGTTACCTCTGCAAGCGTGATGAAGTCTCTCCAGGGAAGATACATCTGTATCTCAAGTTTCATCTTCTCCGCAAGATCAACCAGTTCCTTCACCTAGAAGTACACATGGAATTCAACAGTGGTGGTGCCTCCGTGAGCATACTCTATCATCTCCCAACTGTTGAGCGAACTTGCTTTGAAGTATCTCTCGTCTTCCAAGAGCATAATAGCTCTCGCGAAAATTTGGGGCATCTGTGATTTGCTGAGGGAGCAGTAGTCGGCGCAAAAAAGTGATAATTCTTCAACTGACTCGTTGCAATATAACACAAAACGCGTTTTCGAGGCAGTTCGCGCAAAGAGGGGCTGGTTAGAGCTCTTTTCTATTCCCTTACATATTGCAAAAGAGGAGCATCGTACAACTTAGGCATGTGGTAAGCGAATAAGTCATTTGTGGCAGTGTCTTTCGTGTTTGGAACCGGTATGATGCAGCACTGGATGGGCGAAGTTCAGACGAAAATACAAAATTGTGCCATCTGTGCTCGTTTGCGTTTACCAGTTCACACACAATGGTCTGTCATGTGTATCATTATAGCCTCTTCTCAAAGAGCACCGAGGATAACCATTCCAAAGATATCCTAAGTCCATACTAGGTTTACCTAAATCTATCCTAAATTACCTAGATCCTTTCATCACTTAGGATGGAGAGATCCTATGTTTTCTTACCTCTCTCCCCTGACCTCTTTCTGGTTCAAGTCTCTTGCTTCTTGCTTTGCCGAACATGTAATCTATCTTTATTTTGTTTACTAGCTTTGTGATTTTGGCATTTTTAAACGCCTCTATTTCACGAGACAATCGCGAAGTTTCTTGATATCTTCACTTCCAGCCCTACAGCATCCACCGACCAAGATGGCAGGCCACTTTCCTCTATCCTCCGTAGCCTTCACGACTGTTTCGAGTTGGTGTTCCCAAGATGAGCGCCTATGAGTCTCAACACCGTCTGGCATCTCCCATTTTTGTGTGGTTGTGTTGTAAACCTCTCCATTTGTTCCGTCAGGATACAGCACCAGAGCAGGCCACTCAGTGATCTTGCCGCTCTCGACCAAACCTGAGACAGTGCGCTCAAATATTTGAAGGAGCTGGTCAAGCTTGTCGACCTTGGTGCAGTTGATACCGATGCCCCACGGCAACTTGGATGAGACTTCAGGATCCAGCATGGCCTCCACGGCGGCCTCGATGGAGTTGCCGTCAGGCATTTTGAGATCTTTCTCAGGTGATAGACATGCCGTCCAGTAAGGGAGACCAGATAGTGTCGGTGTGGCGGCGAGAGCTTTGCGCATGGCGATGATCTCGTCAACGCGGGGAATAGTCTCAAGGGCAACATAGCCTACTCGCTTCTGTATATCAGAAACCTCAGCGAAGACGCCCAAGCGCTCGCGGTGCCATGCCTCCAAATCAGCCAAGGAGTTGTGCTCAGCATCGTATTTCCCGCTATACTCCTGACCTGGAATCATGCAAGCTCCATAAGGTCCAATGCTCAAAGCAACAGAGCCCTTGTCCCCCACAGCACGCTGAGCAACACTAACAGCATCATCCAAGAACCGGGGAACAGTCTCACGAGGAATGCCCTCGGGAAAATCCTCAGTGCGAGTGTCGGCGAAACCGTGAAGCGAAACCTGATATGTCGCTGTGAGGAGCACGTCAACTGGGACAGCTCCGAAATCGCTCTGGCATGATTGGAGGGTGGATTGGTCAGAGACGAGCAAATGAGAGGACCAGAGCGGCGTTGAACGGGAGAAAGTAATAGAGTACTTGGACTCGAGAGAGGTACCGAGACCACCATCGAGAATGAGAATTTTGGACGGCATTTTTATGTTGTTGGTTGTTGATTGAGATTGAGTTGGTGCCCACTCTGTCTAAAGAAAAGAGAAAACTAGTGGATTGTCAAGACGCCCTTTACTGAGCACGAGTCCTTAGTCGGGGATCATATCATTTAGTCGAAGAAAATTGCGCAGTATTACAAAATAAAATCTATTTGATGTTTGTTCATGTTGCTGATCTCACGGTGAGTTTGTGCAACACACACACACAATATTGCTGTCAAGTAATTGTCACGAGCGAGGCTTAATCACAGACACAATCTAGCGATGCTGAAATGAAGGTTCATTTGGCCACCCCTCAAGTCATCAGGATTACCTGAAAGATAAAAAAGGGCAAAGGAAGTCCAGTGATCAGTCACTTAAGACATATGCCGAGGCAATGGGCACTGTACCAAAAATGCTGTATCTTGAGGACATCACCACTATATGTCCAAGTCCTTTCCGGACCTCTGTGTTCGCTGCAAAGTCATGAAACACAAGTATTGATATCAAAATCAGAGACAAGTTGCTAGTAAGTACTTGGTGACTGTTCGGATTCAACATGAGTGCAGGGGCAAGGAACAAGGGCTGGACAACCTCATCTGTTCAGTGATCTCGAGTGCCAGAGGATGCATTGTCATTGTTCAAGATAAAGAAATCTGTCAAACAGAAACATGAAATATTTAAATTGAGCACTCATTCACTGCGCTTCTCGTCTCTCGCCATCCTCAGATCAGTCTCATCCGATCGGCGATATCACCTACAACCATACACTTGTCGACCAAGACTCATCCCCCCATTACACAAAATAGGAAATGTCTCTCCGAAGACTCTCTGACCGACGAGGATCCTGTTCCGACGTTCTAAAGCTGACTATCGGCGTTTGCAAAGAACCCATGGAAGGCCATCCAAGTCACTGGATCCTCATGCTCACCGATCGAGACGCCGAGTACGCAACATCTTACCAATCCTTGGGCGGTCCCACGAAACGCAGGCCCTGGGAAGTTGTAATCGAAAGTGGACGGCTAAAAAGCTGGGAAGTCGACCACTGGTATTACGGCGCTGAAATCTCAGGGCGTCATGCACGAAAGGTAAAGGCGACTGCTAGAAGAATTCCGGGAGGGTTTTGTCAACGATGGGTCGTTAGTGTGCTTTGGGATTTGGAGCTGCAGAGAGTTGTTCCTACTGGTACGACGAAGAGGATCGCTCAAGTTGTGGAAGAGGACCCTTACGCTGATGCGTCACCTGTCGTTGAGGAACATGAGGGTTTCCATGACAGGATGTTTGACTGGGTAGAGAAGCATTGCTTGTCTAGGCTTGGGTCACCTAAACGATAGAAGGACTACATGGTGCAGGTCGCTACAGGTTCTGTTTCACTTCTTTGAGTTCATGACAGGTAAGTAAGGGTATATAGGCTATACGGTAAATAAAGTAAACGAACTCGCAAGACGGACGACGAAGCAATGTCTCGTGAAGAGTCGAACTGAAGGCTATGAGTGCTTATACCCTGAATACAAATCTGTAAATAAAGGACAGCAGTAAAGTGCCAAATTGATGAGGCTCCCGTCTCTAGTGATAGCGGAGAGAATATGATTGTTAATCTTGATCTCGTCTCGTACCTCCAGCTTGTACTTCTCCACGGCGCAGTTCTAGGGTCTGAGCTCGTAAATGAAGGTGGGGTTCTCTTGCACTGGTCTACGGACTCGTCTGGATGAGCTGCTTGCTCCTCTCTGGCTTTCTTCCACCACGCTCCGCATCGAATGACAACATTCTCAAACTGTAAGTTGAGTCCTTGACCACCAATACACAGGCTGGAAAGCAGGTCATGCGGAAGCGCAGCTTGAGATGCCCTTTGATGGTGAGGTGGTGTTGGACTGTGTCGAGTCAGCCGCTGTATGTATCGTGGTCGATCGGAGCATAGCTTTTCCTGGGCGCAATTACGATGATGCCCAGGAACCAAACACTTTCATCGAAAGTAATGAATGAGTCGTCTGGGCGTACATCAAGATGCTGTCGTATGGTATCAAGTACCATCTGAACACGTCGTGAAAGTGAATTGTCTCCCTGCTCTAGCTGCCGACACCACTCGGCAACCTGAGCGAGAGCTTGGGCGTCAGTGTCGTCAGGGAGAGCGTCATCGATATCTTCCTGTCTCATAGATTCAATGAGACCTTTATGAGCCAGTTTCAACTGTACCAGCATAGGATGATAGGCGTATTGTTGGGCTTCGATGAGGTGCCACCAACCTGCACCGTCGTCTTTCTTGCGCTGAGGGGCCTTGTCACGAGCCTTTAGGCCTCGTGATTTCTTTTTTCTCTTCATCAATAACATAAGCTGCTTGAATTCCAAGAATATTCGTTTGACCTTTGCCTGTCGTCTGAGTTAAGAGCGAAGTGTAGCAAATTGTCAGTCCTGGGCGGAAGGTGACATTGGATATTGGTTCCAAGAAGCTAACTGCATCGAGTATCTGGATGTGACGGACCATGTACCTCCCCATGGGATGTTAAGGGGCTTTCCCGCAACATTCTTTCAAGACCTTCGGGAATATCCTGAAGCTGGTAATAGGGTGCCCCTTCAGTAGACTCACAGGGCATAACCGCCCTCCCATGTGTTGTCTAGAGGCGTTCCCGTTAAGGTTAGACAAACTTCAAATTGCTCGCGGAGTGCAGTGACGGCAGAAAATGTGCGGGTGTTGCGGTTCTTGATAACATGAGCCTCGTCGAGGATCATGCATTTTCCGATCGGCTTCCATGGCTCTGACACCAGGCTGCCAGAACGGAGGACCAACTTCGATCTCTTTGGGAAGAGAGCCGCCAGCATCACATTTTAGTCTTTGATGGTACCCTAGAACCTTGCGACATGGTTTACCTCCTCAGAGATATGAATAGAAGGTGATCGTGACCCAGTACTTCCACAGGTCGAAGGGGAAAAGGACTCCAAAAGGCAAACCGTAGGCTTGTGGACATGTCTCGCTCTTATCATGGCAATCATAGATGGCCCTGACTAAAATGTATTCACCTTGTGGCCAGTTTCATTTCAACAAAGAAAGGATCAATCTTAGCCACCCACTGGCGACAACATGAAAGAGGTGTGACGATGAGTGGAGGGCTCTCTAGACTTTCAGGATAAAGCAGCCACCGCGAGGGCTACCAGGGTCTTGCAGAGCCATAGGGAATTATCCAGTATCATGCCCTTGAAAGGGCCAGCAAGCGACTGCATAGCGGCTCCCACGGCACGTCGCTCATGTTCGAAGAGGGTGTTGCCAAGTTTGAGGCCGGGTACATGGCCTTTGCGCGGCGCATCATGTTTGGCGATCTATCGCGAACTCACAATTAGTTGCTGAGTTAATCCTAGTGCCATGAGTTGAACCTACTATCGTGTCGTGAAGTGTGTTGAGGTATGCGACGATGTTGTCTTGATCGAACTCTCCATCATCTTCATCCTCACTGCCATCCTCATCGGTATCTATGGTTACATCAAGTAGTCGTAGTCTCCGTCTTCAGGGTCCTGTGTAGTATCTGCCATGGTTGCGTCGACAATACAACTCTCCTTGAGGCACAACGACGCTTTCGCCACTCTCCATGAAATCGGTAAAGAGGTACGGGTTAGCTTCGACTCTCTGAATAACGAGAAGTTGGCGATGTCTGCGAGTAGTCAACAAGCATTCCTCTTGATTACCGCCAGATTCACTTGAGTCGAAAAAGGAGTAAAAGATAGAGAAGGAAGGGGGGAAAAAGAGAAAACGAGGAAGTCCAGGCATGTTTATGCTTTCATGATGCCCGGCACCAGATTACGGTGAATCAAACTCAAATCAAGTGGCCTTGCATGATGCTTGCTCAATATTGATCCAAATCACCCCTTGTATCAATTATTCCAAAGAAACAAAGAGTTTTATCATGCATACCAAACAACCTGCGACAAGAAGCCGATGTGGGCAAACATAGCTGCACGCTGGGTAAATAGACACATGTGAAGATAGACACTAGTCGCAATCTGAGCAATTTGTATCCTTGAGTGAGTCTTACTTGTTGATTGTGTTGTTTCAAAATATTGGAGTTCTCATGGTTCAAAGTTTGATGTGCTATGCAGTATGTTAATGCACTTCTGTCTGATGCTCAAAGGTATAAATATGTTACTACTTTCCTGCCTTTATAAATTCATCCTTCTCCTTCTTCATTCTTATTTATTAGCTCTCTTTACCTTGAGATATTCTTATATATAAATAATCAAGACAGAGCTTTGTGATAGACGTATATACTCTCAGCCAAGTCGAATAAACACCGACTAACATTAAAGTCTATATTTGCACTACCGACAAACTAGACTTCGCGTTGTGTCCCAAGCTCACAGCTGGGTATGAGCTTGTCAAAGACTTCAAGGTTGCTAAACCTCAGCAGAGCAAGTGTTATTTTATCCTGAATACCGGATGTGTTACTGCCCACGCGAACAAGTAACAGAGTCAAGTACATCGGCGCAACAGCAAGACCAGCATGGCAGATACAACGAAGCAGTCATTCCACGTCTTGAACGTTGATAATCGAGACCCTTGTGCGTATACCTTATTCTGGACCGGTCATCACCTCCAGATGGGGGACTGCGACAACATCTGACAACTCGTTGCTAAAGAGAAAGACAGAATCACTATCCTAGGGGAAAGGATCACCCATTCACTTTGCGTATTGGACTCCTTTTCCTGGATGAGCCCATTACGTCAGCGACACAGATGAATCGCAACTGGCATACCTCAGGATTTCATTGAAGGACTAGATGTAGTCGGTCCTCGCAATGATAGCGAGTCGTGGTCCAACAAGGGGACGAGTTGATGAAGATCATCACTAGTTATTGGCTAGTCGTTGAAGCCAGGGGACCTGTGAGCAACTGCCACCTCTCTTAAGGCAGCTAACAACGGCTCTTGTTTCTGCCGTGCATACAACTAACACTACGCAAAGTCGTCGACAACGAGACCCGGGACAAGATAAGGGGAATCAGCTCCCACGCCACACCCTTCTGTTTATCTTGAGAGTCTGCCTCGATGAAATTACATCAGCCGAGTTTCACTCAGACGTGGTTTTGGGCGTTCGGTGCTCTCAACTGTCTAGCAAATGCACTCTAAAACCCTCGCATCAACAAGCGCTCGCTACCGAAGACACGCCGGTATCCTCCACCGATTTTGGTCGTATTCTGCCTATCATCCGCAGCTGCCTGGGATCGTCCATGACCTACACTGACGATGTCGTTGAAGCGATTGCTGCAAGACATGCGTCCTCTCCACGATATGCAAACATAGATACATTGTTGAAACAGCTCGACCCCTCCGTCGAAATTTATAAGACACCGCTTTTGATGGAACAGCTGAACGCTCTTCATGGTGTATTGCATTTGAAGTTATTCTGCCCTTGGAGAACACAAGGACTGGAAACCACAGTAATCGGGGATTGAAAGAAACTCGACAAAGAAAATCCCAAGCTTAGGATAACCCTACTTAAATATTTTGTGACGTAGGATAAATACCACAAGTCTTTCTGACCTCTAGGGGCTGAGGATGGAGATGGCTGGACCTGTTGTAGATGATGGTAGATCATTCACTGCTGGCTCTCAGCAATTGATCTTGCTCATAATTGCAATTGACGTAACTTGTCAATTTGAGGCTTATTCTTGTGCCTATTAACCTTGTTACCTCACCGTTTATAGAGAAGTTAGATTGAATAGGTAACGGTCGAGATCTGAATCCGTCAAGATAAGGTCTCTGATCTCGTGCTTATCTCTCCCCTGGCCAATGACTTGATTCAATCACGTAGCTTGTGCTGCCATTGGCGTCGCTGCTCAACCGTAACTGGCTCGATTTCCGGACAAGCTCATTTAAGGTTGGCGTACGGATACGCCAGGGCAATCCTTTCACAGCTGAAACCCGCCGCAGGGCGTTAGCTTCCCTTCTGATGACGGGAAGCTCCCTGAAATAGAGGCCCCGACCACCTTAAATACTGGGGAGCTCTGCACCTGCCAACGTCATCAACGATAAACGGGCATCTTCATCCCCACAAACAACAAAGACAGCCCATGATGGATTTCTCCGACTTTGAAGTCATCGACCCAATCGCCGAGTTTGGCCACGAGAGCAGCGACGATGAAGACGCGCAGCCGCCGTATGCGCATCTTCAGGGCGGCCATCCCCCGTGGCAAGGCCATGGGGGCAAGCTAGTCGGTGTTGTTGACATGGGCAGGTGAGAAAATAGAGACAATCCATCGACTGCGATGCAGCAAGGAAACTGACAAGTGATGCCATCACCAGCAATGGAATCCGTCTCTCAATTTCCGACCTTTCGAACCCATTGGCTCGTATGCTTCCTACCGTTTACCAGTATCGCGCCTCCATTTCTCTGTACGACTCTCAATATGATCCCGAGACTGGAGATCAGATTCCCATCCCCGACGATGTCATCGAGTCTGTCGTTTCAGTCTTGAGTCGGTTCGTTGTTGTTTGCGAGGACTTCCAGTGCAAGAAGGAGAATATCCATGTTATCGCGACCGAAGCCACCCGCGCTGCCCTCAATTCGAAGCAGTTCCTGGCTGCTATCAAAGACAAAACTGGTCTAACAGTTGAGCTTCTGCCCAAAGAGGAAGAGGGCCAGATCGGTGCCCTCGGAATCGCCAGTGGCTTCTCTAACATGGAAGGCCTGGTGATGGACCTTGGCGGTGGCAGCACCCAGATTACCTGGATGCTCAGCTCCGGCGGCCAGGTTCGCATTAGTCCCAAAGGCAGCTTCAGTTTCCCATATGGAGCTGCTGCTTTGACGAAGAAGCTCTATGATCTTCGTGATGGTAAGAAGAAGGACGAAGCCGATGCAGCTGTCAAGGCTTTTGAGCAGGAAATGATCGCCAACTTCAAAGATGCATACAACAATCTGCAGATCCCCGCCGAGATGACCGAGAGGGCTGAGAAGGAAGGCGGGTATCGTATTTATCTCTCCGGGGGTGGTTTCAGAGGATGGGGATATTTGCTCCTG
Organism: Fusarium miscanthi; assembly: GCA_014898875.1. Classification (NCBI taxonomy): domain Eukaryota; kingdom Fungi; phylum Ascomycota; class Sordariomycetes; order Hypocreales; family Nectriaceae; genus Fusarium; species Fusarium miscanthi. The sequence continues at coordinate 194,258 of JAAVUA010000178.1, forward strand.
TACCTGAACCAGACGGACGGCAGCTACTATCCCATTTCCATTATCAATGGATACACTGCTAAGCGCAAACAGTTTGAGGACACCGAGGCTCTCAAGCATGTCGCTCATGCGGCGAAAGACATTTTCCGTGTTTCCGATCGTCGAAGGTCCCAGGTTCCCGCGGTCGCGTTCCTTGTCAATGTTCTTTCAGAATCAATTCCTGGAGGTATCAGAGAGGCACACTTTTGTCAAGGCGGTGTAAGAGAAGGCTTCCTCTTCCGTCAGCTTTCGCCATCTATTCGAGCCCAGTCGCCCCTCGAGGTCGCCACAGCCTACTTTGCCCCGGGTTCGCGACATCTCATTCAGCAATTGCTCAAGAACGCAATCCCGAAACCTTCTAAGAAGAAGGAGTTCCCAGAGGAGTTCGGCGAGCCTGTTGTTGACTCCTTCGCCAATGCAATGTATCTGCACATGTTTATGAGTAAGGAGACGGCCTCGACGACGGCGCTGTACTCAACCAGTGTCGGAAACATGTCTGCGATCCACGGTGTTTCGCACCAAGATCGAGCAAGGTTGGCCTTGATGCTCGAGTCTAGATATGGCGGTGAACTTCCTCCTCGTGAGCTAGAGTTCCGCGAGTCACTTCGTGACATACTCACCCCCGAGGAAGTATGGTGGGCATCATACCTCGGCAGGGTCGGACAGCTCATCACCGCGCTCTACCCAGCCGGTAAGATCCACAAGTCGAAGCCACGCGTGGTGTTCACTTCTCAGTGGTCGTACACTTTGGGCAAGAAGAAGAATAAGGAAGGTCTTCTGCTCACAATCTCGGTACAGAAGACACACGATGATCCAGCAAGAACAAAAGAGACTGTCAAGGATGCAGCGAGTGATGTGGAAAAGATTGGAAAGAAGAAGAACTGGATTGGAGATGATGAGCCTTGGGGAATGAAGGTTAAGGTCAAGGTTGTGGAGGAGGGTATTCTCTCTGAGGAGATGGAGGGCCTGAAGATATAGGATCGGGATCATGATCTTTGTTTCGGAAATTGTGGAAAAGCATATTCGGCTTGATTTTAGGGATTTTCAAGGGTACACTGGAAGGCAAAGGAAGGGCAGAATGTATGATGGTAGTGATTAGCTAATTTGGAACAAATTGAGTGTGTTTCGTCTTCTGCCCACTGTCGTCCACGTTATTCTCTTGGCTTACCTCTACTCTAGTAACCAGTGCACACCCTGAAGGAGATCTTGCAGCCACTCCTTGGAAACAGGCAAGTCAGTGCAAGTCGTCCAGAAGCCATGAGGTAACCCTGAGTAAATGTGCGACTTAGTGGATAACCCAGCTTCTTGGAGCAGTTGATCGAGAAGAATAGCTTCATCCCGACGCGGATCCCAACCACAGATTGCAAAGTATGCTTTCTTTGCTATACCAGCATGGGAATCAAATAGAAGAGTGGACAGTCGCTTGTCTGTTGGGGGAGCACCATATAGTCCTGTTGCATGATCAGTATTGAGTGAAGAGCATTGTCAGAATGTATTGTACCTGCGAAGTAGTCAATTGACTTTCGCGTGAGACCAGGCGCATCATTGATCTCGTCCACGCTCAGAATGCGATCTAGATACTTCTTTGGTCTCACGTCTGGGTGACAGAAGCTCCCAGCGAGGAACACGACGCCCGTGATCTTTGGACGGAGGCCTTCATCACGAGCCAAGTGCGAGATTCCGGCAGTGAAGTTGGCGCCAGCAGACGTGCCACCGAGAATAAAGCCTTTGGATAAGTCTGTGTTGAGTTTCTTCTGGCCCTCAAGCGATGCAGTCTGCAAGGAATGTTAGCGGGTGGTAGTTTGGCAGCGCTGCACCTTACCCAGCGGACGACGTCGAAGCTATCTTCAAAGCCGATGGGGAACTTGTGCTCAGGAGCAAGTCGATACTCAACACTTGCAACAACAATGGGAAGCTCTAACGCAAGGACTCGACATGTTGCGTCGTCCGTTTCAAGACCACCTGTGACATACCCACCGCCATGCATGTATAGGAACAGAGGGAGTGCATCGTTGTTAGCAGCTTGACGGTAGATGCGCAGTGTGATAGGCGTGCTATCGCGCACAGGAACATCTATTTCGTGAATATCGAGACCTTCCTGTGGAACAATCGGATCATGATCTCTGGTCATGCCCGAGCTTGGTTTTGTGCCTGGGGGGAGATTGTTTGGGAACTGATGGAGTCAGTAACAATATCATGAAGTTTGGACTGCACATGACTTAGCGTACCTCGACCCATTCGGGATGGGGTGTTGCATAGTGTCTGTATTCGGCCATTTTAATTATGCAATAGAAATTATATTTTATTTAATAGACGTACGAAGCTGAGGGTTGTGTTTAAATAGCAGCGCTGAAAGCTATACGAGGGCGAACTCGGAGTCGCCTTGCTGATCCTTGCCTCTCATGTCAGCGACGCAGGACTAGTTAGCCACCGATCATCCTAAGGACGAGATCTTGTGTCATTTGTTTAATAGATTATCTTATCTGATCGTACTGATTTGGCAGTCTTGTCTAGCACCCTTGCTTGCACATGCAGCCAGAAATACAATGAGAGCCTACACTTGTCCTAACATGAAGTCTCTTCTGTGACACTTCCGATGACGGCTCAAAGGATTCAGGTCTTGCTGATCAATGTACAAAACATGTTTTCCTGTATTAATCCCCATCTCTCATCGTCACCTCACTCCCTTGTCTTCGTGTGTTTCTTCAGAAAGGGCGCGTTCTCCAACCCATCAGCCTGAGTCTTCCAAATCTTCTTCCCCATTGCAACATACTTCTCCCCAAACTTCTCAAGCTCTACCAGCGCAGTCTCTCTGGTGACTCGGTGCATCTCAGCGTACTCCTCATCAGTGCCAAACGTTGCACTCTTGTAACTCCGCTTCCACATCGCAACCATGTCCTTCGCAAAAGCGCTTTCAGCTTGGATGTTCTTTGCGACAAGGTAAAATGAAGATCTGATCTTGTGGTGCCTGTAGTGTTTGTACAGTTTAACGGTTGCCATTTTGCTGAATTGATGGATCAAATCGAAGCTTCGCCAACTGTCGAGCTTGTGCATCAGAATCACCATCGTGCCGCCATTCCTCAGATGTTCGAGACCGAGGGCGGTCTGTGTAAGAGTTAGACGAGTCGCTTCTCGGGGCTCTCGCCATTCTGCACGGGGGTGAGTACGCAGGACTTGACCATCACAGAAGACGAGATCAAACTTCTCGGTATCGTCCAAGACCTTTTCGAATAGGAAGTCATAAGGCCCTGGGAAGTTTAACGGTACATCGTCTTTGCTAATACCCATATCAGCTGCCAGCGTTGTGATGTCGCGAAACTCCACGTCCACTTGTGTATCAAGCATCTTGAAGTCGTGCCCACCCTGTTCAACGGGAAGACTCATGGCTCTGATGCGAACGCCGGGGTTCTTGGTCGAGGCCACGTCAACGAAGCCACCTGGGGCTACACACATGTCCAGCAAAGCCGGATGTTCGACCTTGGACAGGTTCAGAGCACCAGTTGCCTTATCGAGGTCTTTTGCGATAGTCTTCATCATGTTATAAAAGAACTGAGTACTCTTCGCGCTGCATTTATCTGCGGCTTCTCGTTGTTTCTTGAAGTGAGTGTCGCCTCCACCTGTCTCCCAGCCCTATCCTTCTCATTAACTAATATTCCCTGCTCAGTATCTTTGTCACATACATACCTTTCTTCTCAACTCATGGAGACGGCGAAACTCCTCGACGTGCTCCAAGAGATAATCGAGTATAGTCTCTTGGGCATATTTCTCCGGCTCTGGAACTCCAATATCGGCCTTCATATTTGGGTTTGTCTTCGCCTGGTCATAATCTTGCCCAGAAGTAGCATGTTCACCAGGGCTAGAGCTTGACTTGTTAGCGTCGGAGGACATGTTGAAAGCTGAAGATTCGCTACTGATTAACGACAGTTTGAGTAGAAGTGAGAGTGATTTCCTACCAAAAGCAAAGGGTATTTATGCCGTCAAATAAGACTCTCGTTTTGCATATGTCTGGAGGCCTATTTACGTTGTTACAGTTTTTGCCGCTTCACCAAATGGACCAACAAGCAACAGGCAGAAGTGGCAGTAACCATTGGTGTTTGCCAACAACGTGGTCGGCCTCCAGCATAAAGACCATGTCATACCATATAACGCAACTGCAAGGCTCTCCCGAGCACAAAAAACTTGGTTGGTAATTGTTCTGCAGTCAATGATTGGTCTCGAGTCTCATGAGGCCAACGGAACAGGCCTGCCGGCCGTTTCATCGCCACGGTTCACAAAATGGACAGTTAAATATCACAGCAAATTTTCAGTGACACAGTATAATTGATTAATTTCCGGGTTCTTTCTGGTTGGCAACCTGGTCCGTTGTGGCTCTAACAATTGATTTCAAGTTCAACATAATGATTGCAAGCAACAAAGCATTGAGTGACATTACATCTAATAGTAAGACCTTTATACAAGATAACATACCGGATACACTTGTCTATAGTGTTTGAAATCACTGCAAATGAGGCAAAGTCAGAGTTACCTGAGATCAAGTCAGATGCAGCCCTTATGGCAACTGCCTATCGCTATTCGCAAGCATAAGTCAAGTAGTCTATGTTAAAACAGTCAAACCAGCTCGTAAATATTTGGGTATCGGGTATCAATTCTAAACAGTTGCTGATGGACCATCCTTGGGAGGTTCGATCTTCTTGATCTTTCTGTATCCCTCTCGTATTTCAGTCTTCTTGAATCTTGTCGAGTAAAGATAATGAACAATAAACCACTGATATACGCAAAACAAACTAAAGGGGGTTGAGTAAGAGTTCAGGGTCGGCAATGGGGCTACTTACAATGCACAAATGCCAAAACAGCCACAAGCAATGCTAAGGTTGTCAAGCATTGCGACTGTTCCAGTAGATATATCACCAATGAAGCCCGTCCTTCGCTTGTCGAGATTTGACTCGTTGTACGCATCTATATCCTCCCGAAGGACGAATATGACGGTAAGAGCGGCAAGCCACATTATAGTTGAAAGGGCCAGAATCAAAACATACCATATTGGCGGTCTTGGGTTGTTGAGACCTTGCGGCCTGACTGGTATCCTGAAAGCAAAGAAATGAAGAGCTCCCTGAGTCTAGTCAGCAAGCTTATATATGTATACAGGTGAGGGAACCAACGACTGCAAGATTATACGCTGACGCAGCAAGCAAATTATGTCCCGGATGTTTAGATACTATCCCCGCCGAAAGCCCAATAACCGCACACGAAGCTATCCATCTCCCAAGGTCCGCTTTGAAAGCATCATCATAGAGCTTCTTAACCGGATTCGTCTCCTTCTCTCTGCCCAGCATATCCCTGACGATCTCGCCCAGTGGCATAGGACATATTGGACTCGACATGGCTGGATCAGTGTGGATGTGTAGGTAAGCTGCAGATGAGGAGGATCAGGTGGTTTTTTTGGGCGCCGCCGCGTAATCTAATGTCTTATGGCTGTGGTCTTGGCTGGCCAGGGGATGTTGGATCAACATGACGCTAGGCCAAGGGTTGGAACTCCATCTTTTGGCCTTGGCTCTCGTCACAAATTCCTTTTGCACTGCCACTGTGAAATTGGCGGTGCCTGGGCTTCAACCACGCCCTGTCTTGGATAAAATGCCCAAGCAACTGCTCGCGTAATGACCTTGTCTGGGGTTGAGTACCAAAAATCTTTGAGTTTTTGATCATGAGTGAATTGAAGATATTCCCAACTAGAGTTTGTTTGAAGAACCGCATTTCTTGTAGTAGCTACTTGATAGATCCACGACTAATTTTTTGGTATACAAAAACCATAGTGGACGAATTGAGCCAATGAAGTTTATAATAGAATAATAGAATGTTCAGGTCATTCTCTGATCTTGGCTGTGGTTTATGCAGTTCAGACTGAAGTGCGGAATTTAAAGATGTTCATCATTTTAAGGTCCATGTGAAACCGATCGCATTTTGAACCGTCTAATTTAAATATCACCCGAAGCTCGTATCATTGCCCAAAAGGGGAACAATACGGCGCTACAAGGATCTACGACAACTCAGCTCTGTATGGATGTGAGAGGCTGTGCTCAAGGCTGAAATTCCAATGACATCCTGCCACTAAGCGCTTATGCTTATGTTTATGCCAATCTCAACGCATTAATTCCCCCGAAGCTGACGACAAGATGGGGCTCATACCCGTGGAACGTTGATTTGATAGGTGCTTGTTGGTCCGTTATCTGTCAGTCCCTCATATCTAAACGAATTTGGTTGTATCTGCGAGTTACGACAGAATGTCTGGGAGAAGAATGCCTTAGTGGCCGTGTCTTGCAGATGAGTTGTCACATAATCCTATTGATTGCTTATAGCTGCGTTTATTAATGAGCATCTTGATATGATCTTACTTGTATATAATCCGCCCATCTCCCGATTCTTGATACACTCTAACCCATCTCTCACCACTCACTACGCACAGAGACCTAATCTAACACCTACGCAACAATGAGTGACAAGAACGAAACATGGGTACCAAGCTACGACAACTGCGATAAAGTCTCGGATCGCTGCCCCGTCGAATACACCATCTACCAAGACTATCTCTCCGAACCAGCTTCAGGATTCTTCGCGATCGCTTTTGCACTCCTCTTCCTCGCACAAATATTTCAGGGGTTTCGGGCTAAAACATGGTCGTACATGATATGGCTGGGCATCGGAACCGTCTTTGAAGTAGCGGGCCATGTTGGGCGCTTCGGGCTGGGAAGAAATCCATGGCAGCAGAATGTCTTTATCGTGCAGTACCTGACACTTTTATTGGCTCCTACTCTGGTTGCTGCTGCTATATCAGTGACGTTCAAGCATCTCGTTGTTTGGTACGGAGCAAAGTGGTCTCTTCTCAAGCCCAGGCTGTATCCTCTCGTCTTTGTCGGTACAGACTTTATCTCGATTTTCATCCAAATCATTGGCGGTGGTCTCACAGCTTTGCAAAGCATGGGAAAAGGATCCAAGACGACACAGAAACTTGGAGAGGCTCTTGTCATTGGCGGTGTCGCCTTTCAAGTTGCCAACATGCTGTGCTGCGGTGGCCTCATGCTTATTTATACTCGACGTCGGAAGCAGGCTATGAAACAACGAGATCCATTGATGGGTCATGCGACTGATATGTACGCGACTGGAATGCCCACTCGTGGGAGAGTTCCTGTATCTCGAGAGGAGGCTACGCTGAACGAGGCAAAAAGAGTCAAGTGGTTTGTCTATGCGCTTGGTATTGCATACGCCTGTATCATCATCCGATGTGCCTACCGGTAAGATTCTATCCCCGATGATTTCTCTGCACTAGCTAATTCACATTTAGTATCGCGGAGACTGTCCCCGATATCGGTGTAGATGTTCTTCGAAACGAAACACTTTTCATCGTATTCGACGCCACAATGATGTTGATTTCTATCGGCGCCGTGACTATCCTCCACCCTTGCTTATTTTTCCCTTATCTTGGCCTGAGAAAGAAGCAGAAGAATCAAAGCAAGGTCTATGAGGGTTATAGACTGGAGAGCAGTTCGGCTTTGGTTGGGCAGCAGCAGCACCCGCAGCAACAGCAAGGGTATGCTTAAGGTTGACATTCCGGTGTTGATTGTTAGTTTAGAGGCGAGCTTTGAATCGCGAGTGTCTTTTATGAGTGTGTGGTTTGATTTACTGCCTGTTGGGATATATGGCACATTTGATAAAATGCTAGAAGGTCTAATATTTTCAATTCGATTCATAATTCAACTTCCGAGACCAAGGCATCCAACTGATCGAAGCCGCGATTGGTTGCAGAATCTTGCTGTTATTATCAAATTAGAAACTATTTGACCATTGAATTTGACTATTTTATAAGGATATTACATCAGCGCCTTCCTATAGAATCCTAGTCCAAGCCCATTCATTGCATTAGCTCAAACTCTAGAATAGTCGTATTCTGCATGTTCATGTGACTCGGATTGATAAACCACCACCGGATATGCAGCCGATGTAGCATTTGATGCCAGCCATCTTTTCCCACGGCCGATATCGCCTACGTCCCGCGCCCTACAAGGACAATAATAAGAGAATACGAATAGAGATAATTCAATAAGCACTATCAAGGTTCGAAAGGCGCAGTGTAACGTTCACTAGAAGGCGCACTTTGTTGGCTGTCGTATAAATGTCGAATAGTCTCTCCAGTCATTGCATCTGTTTCCCTTGTCTCACCGCAAAATCAACTTTAACCAAATACACCGTTCAATGTCACAGGCCTCACTCGAACTTGTTACTCCCAATGAAAATGTGTCAGATGACGCAGTCCAGTTGCAGAACCTAGATCAACGCTTCGAGTCTCGAGCCGCGGATGCCGAGTTCTCATTGCCTCCGGTGGATGGCGGGAGAAAGGCATATCTATTCTTAGCAGCTTGTTGGGTAGTCGAAGCAGTGACTTTCGGTAGCCTCCCTGATCCATAAGGTTTATGACAACACATATTAACAAAGGACCTAGGCTTTGGATTCTCATTTGGCGTCTTTCAAGAATACTACAGTCACCATGAGCCTTTCGCGGGTTCGAACAGCATCGCCGCTATTGGAACAACAACCACTGTAAGAAACCAATATCCTGAATTGAAGCTGGTTTAACATTTAATAGGGCATGCTATATCTTGGAGCGCCATTTGTGGTCATAATATGCCGCTTCTACCCTCGTCAAGCCCGCTGGTTCACCTACGCAGGCCTCTTCGTCACGTCACTAGCCATGGTTATGAGTTCCTTTTGCACAACCGTTCCTCAACTTATAGCAACACAAGGAGTGCTCTTTGGGATCGGAGGCTGCTTCGCTTACTGTCCCTGTACTCTATATATCGACGAGTGGTTCGTCCGTCGCAAGGGTTTTGCTTATGGCATTGTTTGGAGTGCTGCTGGAGCTGGAGGTGCCATTCTCCCTCTAATTCTTGAAACCCTCCTCAAGAACTATGGCTTCCAAACCACTGTTAGAATTTGTGCGGGGATCTTATTTGGAACTGCAGCTCCGATTGCATATTTCATCAAGCCTAGGCTACCACTCTCGGCCACTATTCACAGAAAGCCTCTCAATATGCGGTTCGTCACATCCAGAGTGTTTCTTCTACATCAACTCGTCAATGTCGTTGAGGCAACAGGCTACTTCCTCCCTTCAATCTACCTACCCACTTATGCTCGAACAACCTTTGGTACCTCAACTATTCTCTCAGCTTTGACAGTTATTCTGGTCAATATTGCTACGACAATCGGTTTGATGGTCATGGGGTCCCTCAGCGATAAGCTTGCAGTTACGACATGCATGCTCATATCGGCAGTAGGTGTGGGTATTTCAGTCCTACTTGTCTGGGGACTTACAGCATCTCTCCCTGTCCTGTACGTTTTCTGCGTCATGTACGGTCTCTTTGCAGGATCTTGGGCCTCGATCTGGCCAGGGATTATGAGAGAAGTGACGCAGAAATTTCAAGAAGAAAACGAGCATGTTGACCCTGTCATGGTGCATGGACACCTCTGCGTGGGTAGGGGAGTTGGAAACATCATCTCCGGGCCATTGAGTGGTTCTCTTATTCGAGGTCAACCATGGCAGGGAAGGGTTATTGGGGGTTATGGAAGTGGATATGGCATTCTGATCTTGTACACTGGCCTCACAGGCTTGGTGAGCGGTATGAACTTTTTGTGGCGATACGTGAATGTTTTGTAAGGGACGAACATCTCTGGAAGCTGATGTTTTATCAACTTGTAAGGTTTTGGCGGCGATATCTGGTTTCGAGCGTGTCAGGCTAAGAATGATTTGCAGAGCAGCCTAGTTGTTATTTCGAGACACATACCAGCCTTGAACATCAAGACTCAATGCTTAGTGTTAATCGGAAACTTCAGAACTAAGAACTGATGAAGAATGTCATCATGAATGTGTAATTGTCGGGCCCTATACAATGATAGTCTCGCATATAGAGACTTCGCGGCGGTTCAAGTACTCACACCCCACGAGATTCATTGGAATAAGGGCAAGTTTCGAATTAATGCTAGATACCCGAAGAGTTATGAAGAAAGAGTAAAAGTTGAAATGCTGTATTTTATGAAGCTTCCCTTACACTAAGTGCAGACATAACAAGTTGACTATCATATAGCATTGGATCTTTCCCCATAACGTTCATTTACGCAAGCGCTTTTCCCTTTGATACGATAGACTGCTTGTCTAGCGCTGGTACACGATACGGACAACCACTTTGTCAGATATGGTTTGTGCCAGGTTCTAGATAAGGTAAGTATTTATCAGGTAGCTTGACATTGCTCGCATCGTTGTATATAAAATCCCTCATGGCCAGGCTTTGTTATGCCACTAGATAAACATTCTAGGAGGGCGCTTCTCAAGTTGTTTTAGTTCATGGGTTGCTTCGTATCTTCCGAGGCCTTATCAAACCCCGCGCCGGGAATACTTGCCAACTCTGTTTGCACCACCTACCACATGACCACGGCACTATCCACGAACCCCTCACATTTCGTACCTAATCCTCAGTATTTCTGTACTGACTCCTATATCCAACTACGCTTGTTCATCGTCAATATCGCAAGAGAAGATCATGGGCCTTATCTTGGTCACTGCTCTGGGCTTGCTGCCTGTTTTACTGATATACCGATACATCATCTATCCCGTCTTTTTCTCCGCGCTGTCTCGTATACCTGCACCGCATTGGACATGCCATATCAGCCCTCTCTGGATATTATCGGCAAGGAAGTGGAGGCAAGAGAATACATCGCTGTATCATGCACACCAAAGGCTTGGCCCGGTGATTAGAATTGGTCCAAGTGAAGTGAGTGTCGACGGTTTAGAAGGCATGCGGACCATATATCAAGGGGGTTACGAGAAAGGTCACTGGTACAGCGTCTTTGATAATTATGGGTAAGAATGCCAACTTATGGTACTGGACCATTGGTGATGAAACTAATATGGCTGTAGAGTTCCAAATATGTTTGCCACTAGCAATTCAAGGCCTCATTCCCTTAGAAAGCGGATGATTTCGAACGTCTACTCCAAATCGTACATACAATCATCTCAAGCGAGTAAATCGCAAATGGCCGAGATACTCGTCAACCGCCTCTTGCCTGCACTCAACGGGACTCTCGAATCTTCCCGCAAGTCGATATCTACAGATTACAATGATGTCGAAGTCTTCGGTCTTTATCTAGCAACGGCCATGGATCTTATCACTGCCTACATATTTGGTCTCTCGAATGCTACAAACTTCATTGCCGACGAGCCTTACCGCCGTGACTGGCAGGACATGTATCTCGCGCGGGCCAACTACCCTTTCTGGACGCAGGAGGTTCCAAATTTGACAAACTTTTGCAAAAGATGGATTCCTTGGCTCAAGCTCTATCCAGATTGGGTTGACCAGTCCAACAAGAAACTCTCTGATTGGAACTGGGAACTCTGCGAGAATGCCAGGAAGGCGGCGAAGGGGAAAGGATACCCCAGTCATAGTCAAGATATTCAAGGATCAGATGAGCCAGTTGTCTACAAGTCACTGGTTGCTGGAATAGATCGCGAATTCACAGCCAATGGAGAAGAGAGCGTTCTGTACAGCACGAGCATTCTTCAACGCGATCGGGCCATTGCTTCTGAACTTATGGACCATTCTCTGGCTGGTCAAGAGACTGCTGGGATTGCTCTGACTTATGCAACATGGCATATTTCAAAGTCTCCACGCTTTCAGAGACGACTTCGAACTGAAGTTCAGTCCCTCAAACCATCTCTAAAGCTTAGTCCTAAAGCTGTTTATGGTATTGAAAATACGTTGGATTTGCCAGATCCCAAGGAAGTTGATTCTCTACCGCTCTTACACGCTGTTGTCACGGAGACACTGCGTCTTCACGCGCCCATCCCTGGACCTCAACCACGCCAGACACCTAAAAGTGGATGTAGCATAGGGGGATATTACATCCCTGGCAATGTGAGAATCGCATCACTGGCATATACACTCCACCGCGACAAGGACGTATACACGGAACCTGAGGAGTGGAAACCAGAGCGTTGGATACCACAAAAGCCTGGGAAATCATCAGACGATGAGGCGAAGAACCGCGAGATGCAGAGGCTTTTCTGGGCCTTTGGAAGTGGTGGGCGTATGTGTGTCGGCTCCAACTTTGCCATGAATGAGATGAAATTTATTTTGGCGTTCATCTATGCCAACTTTGAGACGTCCATTGTTGATGATGAAGGTATCGAGCAGGAAGATGCTTATACGGCGAGACCAGTTGGCGAGAAGCTTGTCATCAGATTCACTCCTTTGAAGACATGAAACGGAACGCAAATATAGACAATCATTTATCTCGCTATGTAAAAGCTTTTATCGATCTATACCTTTCCCTTTTTCTTTTTAACAAATCATCCCATCCTAAGCTTCAGGAAACAGACCCAAAACAGGAATGGATATGCAATAACAGTTGTGAAATGATTCCACCAATCGCTGCATCACCGCAATCCGACCAACAAGGCAATTCGATTCCCTCTTCGTGACTCAAATACTGTCATTGGAGGATATTTGAAACCCCATGCAAGTTCTACTAGGGGTTGTTGTTGTTGTTGTACATAAGTGATGATAGACCCGGCACACCTGAAGCACGTCAACTTAAGATTCTTATCCTCAAGCAAAATGAAATTCTCCTTGCTGCTCATGTTGACGGCTAGCTCCGTGGCACAAGCAGCCCAACTTGCATTTCCCGGGGCTGAGGGCTTTGGTAGGTTTGCAGTTGGTGGTCGCCAAGGTGAAGTATACAAGGTGACAAACCTCAAGTAACCTGATATTTCTTTTCCTGTTTATATGGAGTGTCTAATAAAACGAACAGTGACTATGGAACGGGCTCGCTTCGAGACGGAGTATCGAAGCCCAACAGGATAGTTGTCTTCGACGTCGGTGGAGTCATCAAGATCTCTGAACGCATCATTGTGTCTAATAACATCTACATCGCTGGCCAAACGGCTCCCGGTGGTGTGAGTATCTTGAATCTCCAGGGTTACACTAGCTAAATCGCGTACAGGGAATCGTCGTCTACGGAAATGGCTGGTCTCTCTCCAACGCCAATGACTCTATTGTGCGATACATCACCATCCGTATGGGCAAGGGCGGAACATCAGGCAAAGACGCCATCGGTATTGCCGACGGTAAAAACATCATCTTCGACCACGTCAGCGTGTCTTGGGGTCGTGATGAGACATTCTCTATCAATGGAGACGTCACAAATGTCACCATACAGAACACCATCATTGCTCAGGGTCTTGTTTCTCACTCTTGCGGTGGCTTGATGCAGACAGATAGCGGAGTGAGTCTGTTTCGCAATCTGTATATTGATAACAAGACTCGCAACCCCAAGGTCAAGGGTGTCAACGACTTTCAGAACAACGTGAGTGATTCTGGTGATACTTCTGTACGAGCTTCTTACCGTCGTATAGGTCGTGTACAACTGGGGAGGTGGTGGCGGTTACATTGCTGGTGATAGTCAAGCTGACAGCTGCGCTAATATCATCAACAACTATTTCATCTCTGGCCCGGATACTACCGTCACAGCCTTTACCCGAGGAAACAGTTACTTTCACGCTTGTAAGTCAGTTGACCTCTCGGATGATTGTGTTGCTGACTATGCTTCAGACGTCAAGGACAACTTCTACGACTCCAACCGCAATGGCAAGCTTGATGGCACTGCTCTTTGCGAGAAAGCTAGTTGCTACTCTGACATTGATCTGCCCTCGCGCCCCAAGCAGCCATCAAACTAGTCCTCAAAGCCGTTGGAAATTCGCTGCATAGGGACAGTGTTGATGCTGCCCTTATCGACCAGGTCAAGTCTTATGGAACTGAGGAAGGGCAAATCTCTGATGAGAAGGAGTTTGGTGGAGTTGGTGATATTGCAAATGGTGCTGCCCTGAAAGATTCAGATGGTGATGGCATTCCTGATGAGTGGGAAGCGAAGAATGGTCTTGATCCCAATGATGCTTCTGATGGTATGAAGGTTGCATCAAATGGGTATGCTAATTTGGAGAATTATGTGAACACCCTTGTTTGATTAAAGTCCCTTTTATTCTTACAACTCATAAGGAATTCGTAAATAACAATCTCTGATTTCATAACATTTATGTGGTCAGTGCCACAGCCTTGATATAATTTCGTGACAACAATTGTCCGATTGCGATGCCAATATTGCCTCATGATAAAGCATATATTTAAGTTTTTATTATAATAAAATGATTAAAATTATTCAAAAATAGTTAGCAGTGTAACTGAGTTCTGAATTTTGGTTCATATGCGGAGCTATTCAGTCTTTTCTTTCAAGGTGATCTTCCGAGGAATCAAGCACACCTTTGAATCCTGACTGGCTTTGCTGGATAATTGAATCATCATATTGAGCCTGGCGCCATATGGAGAAATATTGTTGGTGCGTTTCATGTTTATCCATGCGTTTCGTTTCGTGGCGATCGTCAATGCAGGTTCTTGTTTCAACATCCCCGGTAGGGTTCCATTGCTCCTGTTTCACGGACATTAAAAGGGTTTCAATGTAGCAGGTCATCTAGTATTTAAATGCATTTATAAGTTCGGATCTTCCGGTTCTAAGAAGTTCTGCTCTCATCCGCCGAGAAAATGCAGTTCAAAAACCTCATCATTACGCTCTACGGCGTCGGAGCATCATGTTCTGCTCTACGACCGCCTGTCGAAAGACGCGCAACTACAGAAATTCCTTCAGACTCGTTCAACTCCCTCAAAACGTACTGGAATTATCTGTATCCTTGGGGACCCACGCACAATGGCGGTGCCCGGATGGACGAAGAGCACGTCTCGGTCACTGATGGCGTTCTCACTCTGACTGCTGAGCCACGAGATGACCAGGAAGATCCCATTCACTATCTTTCTGGTGCAATTCACGCCAAATCAACATTCACTGTTTCTCCCGGTGGAGGATATGATATCAGTGCTGAGTTCGTTGCTCCGGTTGACAGAGGAACCTGGCCTGCTTTCTGGCTCAATGCTGCCAGCGGATGGCCTCCTGAGATTGATATTGCCGAGTGGAAAGGCACTGGAAAGATTTCTTTCAACACATTCAATACTTCTGATGAGGTTACCGCACTTGATCGGGATTATCCTAATCCTGAGGAATGGCATTCTGTTCGTGCTGAATTGCGTGATGAGAACGGTCACGATGTGAGAGTCAAGTTCTTCCTCGACGGTGTAGAGCAGACTACGCAATACGGAAGGGACTATATTGGAGCAGGTCTTCGTCTGTAAGGACATGTCTATGATGTGATGAGATAAGCCCTGGCTAATAGCTATACAGGATCGTCAATTATCAGACTGAAGGATCTTCTGGATCACCTGGTCCCACAACACGTAAGTTTCCCGCCAGTTTGGTATGTCTCTGCCTCTACTGATTCATGCGCATAGCCACGACCTTTCAAGTTCGAAATGTTGAGGTTATCAGTCTCAACTAGACTTTTCTCCTTCCTTCGACTGAGTAGTTTGAGGAGTGATGTGGAGGTTATTTATCGTTATACTTAGTGTAATTGAATGCAAGAAACTACGGACATGGGAGACACGAGCCTTGCATCAGCGTCTGTCTGTATAGGCTCGAGCTTATTCGGAAACTTGCAGAATGATCCGCCGGCAATGTAACCCGTCAACCGATCAAACCCCTCAAAGGAGCAGAATGCATGAAACAAACCAAGAAGCGCTGCAGGGCGGCAGTTCACCTGATGTCTATTTCCTTGAATCATGGTCAACTGAGCGTGGTTCGATGGCAGCCTTCAAACTTTGGTTCCACCGTCTCGGGTCAAGATCTACCGAGTTGCATCTCTGCACTGTGTATTCTGATATGCGGAACTTTTGGTTTGGTCGGGCTGAAGATGGATTTGCCAAGTCAAATTAGCCTGAGTTGGTGAGTGCCACAGTCGTGCATTGAGTGAATGGGTGTACGCCCTGACTGCCATGTCCAGGTGTAACCCAACCATCTCGTCCGTGTGCCTCAAAGCGTGGGGAGCTTGTGGCTGCTAAGAGATGGATTTAGTCAGTTCTAGCCGTGTAAATGGTTAAATGGGAAGACACAGAAGATGGTGAAGCATCGATGGGGAGGTAGAAAAGTGGCTGCTTACGAGCAGCCGGCGGAAAATACGGAATAAAAGAGCAAATAATGAGACTACGACAGACCCCCAATCACATTTGGGGGAGGATTGTCAAATTCGGATCGCTTCCAGAAGATAAGCCTCCTCATGATCGTGGTACCTTAATTGAAGGCATATAGGTCGATTTTAAGACAAGACGAATCGCATATATGCGCGTATAAGTGGGTGTCGTAGCATTGGGAATTTATTCACGAATCACGCGATGCTGGTGATCGTCCAGCTGTGGTAAAGTAGCAGCCGAGGAAGACTTGTTCCTAGGTGTCAACCATCTTGTGACGCAGAGGAATCTTCAAGCTATTTCTGAAAGATTGCTCGAGCCATATTTACCCGGATTGACTATAAGAAATGACAGAAGTGACGTTTTGCTTGGCGTTTTTGGTTGATTCCTGTCTAAAACCGCCGGCCGACATGGAGAGAAACAGGGTTCTAGACCAAGACATCTGATGATCATCACCCTCCCCCAGAAACTACAGTACCCCAGATTCCCCACCTCTCTAGGAGAAGGAAGCTGGGGAGGAGAAGGGCATCTTAGTGGTCAAGCTATTATCCGGTCCACTTACGATCGATGTTGACCACTCCATCCCCATCACCAACATCTCTCCCCGCAGGATCTTCCACCAATGGCGGGGAAGTTCAACTACGAGATAGCTTCACTAACACGGGCCGTCGATCCTATTTCTGCGGCGATGTGAACCGCTTCCCGGCCTCGAGGATCATCTCTGCATGAGGGATCCATGGAGATGGATGATATAACATGCTCATGTCCGGTAAAGGGCATCATGAGCCTCCCAAACCTCTCTGCAAGTAGTCTGCTGCTGGTAAGCGACGAATCTGTTCACCATGGTAGCCGAAAAGCAGTCCGGGGAGATCCAGCCCCATATTGAGAGCACCGATGCTGGCCTTGATCATCTCAAGAATGTAGATCTTCACGATAAAGCCCTCGCCAATGAGGCTCTTGAAGCCACGGCCGATGAGCATAGCTATACCGTCTGGCAGGGTTTCAAGACTTACAAACGCGCTGCTTTTTGGTCCATCCGTAGGTTCTCACCCTTGAACTGTTGACGCTGAGATGGGATGGCTAACAGGATATTGACAGTCATCTCGACTACTGTCATCATGGAGGGCTACGATGTTACCCTCCTTGGTTCCTTTTACGGCTATCCACGATTCAGAGAGAAGTACGGCGAATATCTCGATGAGGAGAATGGGCATCAGATCTCAGCCAATTGGCAGCAGCGCTTCAACTGTCTCGGCGCCCTCGCCAACATCATCGGCGCTCTTCTGAACGGTTGGGCCACTTCGCGATGGGGACACCGCAAGGTCCTCATCAGTGGCCTCTTCTGGCTCTCTGCCTTCATCTTTGTCGTCTTCTTCGCCCCCAACATCGAGGTCCTTCTCGTCGGTCAATTCCTCTGCAACATCCCCTGGGGAATCTTCGCTACAACTGGTCCCGCCTATGCTGCCGAGGTCACTCCTCTTGCTATTCGAGGATATCTCACTGCCTATGTTAACCTGTGCTGGTGCATTGGACAATTCATCTCAGCTGGTGTACTGAAAGGTCTAGTTGACAACCCTACCCCGTGGAGCTACCGAATTCCCTTTGCGGTCCAATGGGTATGGCCTATTCCTCTCGCCATCGCAGCGTACATGGCCCCCGAGTCGCCCTGGCATCTTGTCCGAACGAACCAGCTCGAGAAGGCCAAAGTATCCCTCGAGCGACTGTCCGAGCCGGAACACAACGTCAACTACGAGAATGCCGTTGCTCTTATGGTCCACACAAACAAGCTTGAGATTGAGGAGCGTTCTGGTACTTCTTACTGGGACTGTTTCCGCGGTAGTAACCTTCGACGTACCGAGATCGCTTGCGTCGGTTTCCTCTCTCAGATCACCAACGGCGGTGCCCTTTGCTACAGTGGATCTTTCTTCTTCCAACAGACTGGTATTGGTCCCTCTGCCTCTTACGGTATTGCTCTTGGCGGAACTGGCATCGCTTTCATTGGCACCGTCATCTCGTGGTTCTATATCTACAAGTTCGGTCGACGAACGATCTGGCTCTCTGGCTTCTCATTCCTTGTCGTGATTCTCTGGCTTATCGGCTTCCTGGCGCTGCCCAAGCAGACTCTGTCCTTAGCTTGGGCGCAGTCAATACTCTGCGTTGTATGGTTGGGAGCATACTCCATGTCTGTCGGTCCTATCATCTACACCATCGTTGCTGAGGTCGGTTCGACTCGTCTGCGTACACAGACAATTGTGTTGGCTCGTTCGACATATTATGTTGGTAACATCATTTGCGGAGGTCTCATCCAGCCCGAGATGCTGTCTCCAGGATCATGGAACCTCAAGGGCAAGACTGTAAGCCCACCCCAGTCAATACGAGCGTCGATGCAACGCTAACATGCTACAGGCTTTCTTCTGGGCAGGTCTCGCTACTCTCACTCTGACTTGGGGCTATTTTCGTATGTTCGAAACAAAGGATCGTACCTTTGGTGAGATGGACTACATGGTAAGCAGCTGGACGCGAGGACCGAGAACGCAGCTAACGAATTTAAAAAGTTCCAGAAGGGTATCCCGGCACGCAAGTCTGCCAAGTACCAGATTAACGAGGATGAGGTCTTTATGGCTCACGAGAAGCCCGAAGCTGAGAAGCACTAGATTGAGTGCTGAGTTTGCAGTCGGGGGCCTCATGTGACGTGACGATCTGTGAATGGAGCCATGTCATGACTTAGCGATAGTTTTTGCTTGATCAACACTATTATTGTTCTTGATGATGATACCATTGGATAGGCGTGGCTGAAAACTATGCTGGACTAAGGCCCAACCGAAGTCATGACGGAATGTCTTAGTGAGACATACATCAGATCCAGGATCAGCGCCTAATCTTAACAACCCGGGACAAGATGGTGAATGTTTGGACAGCATATCGATCAGCATAAATAGACCAAAGGCATGTGTGTATGTGTCAGGTATGCGAGCATCCGTGTATTCAGGGCAGAACTCGATTGAGCCTCTTTCGTCTTGGTTGACTTCGTCTGTAGCCATCCCAATTGAGGAACGGATCGATCGGCCTCAAAGCCGTGCCAGCCAAGCCCAAGCATCGTATTCTCCACTCCAAGGGGGAGTTTGAGTTTTAAACCCACCATCGTCACCCGCAGCCTCAGCTAATTTAGCGCCTGAAGTGCCAAGGAATTCGCTCGCCACGACAAAGAATTGCCGCTTACATCAAAGAGAGACGTCTGAAGTGAAGCTCAAAGACATAGAAACGAAGAAACTTGGGAATTCAGGCGGTGAAATACAGCTGGTCGCATTCTATAAAACTCAAACACCAAATTAAATCCCATGCTTGGCTTCGTATACAGAGATTGGCTACCAAGAATTGACTCCCAGCACGTATCTTGAGTGCGTGGGACATTGGCTCTAGGATAAACTTTGATGCACTGGATTTGTTTTAGCTTCCATCCGTTCTCAGAATTGGTTGCATTGTTCCTTGCATAAGTCACGCCACTACAAATCAGGTTCTTGAGATAAGGGCACCGTTGGAAATCTGGAGAGAGAGAGAGAGAGAGAGAGAGTAGCGGAAGAGGCTTGACAGATAAACGATGCGGTAGCATCAAATCTTGCGATAT